>OMLC01030842.1:1617-16126 GCA_900302585.1 Regalecus glesne
AGTCAAAAGGTTGATGGTTTGATCACCAGTTCCTTCACAAAGCATGTCAAAGTGTCCTTGAGCAACATGCTGAACCCTTAATTGCTTGAGACAACAGATGAAAATTAGCTTGGTGGCTAAATCTGGCATATTTACATTATAAATGTTCATTAATATGTACTGCCCTTATAAATGAAGATTATGTTGTTGTCATTATTATTATTATCATTATTATTATTATTTTTGTTGTTGTTATTGTCTTGATGCATACTCAATTATCTAGGCAAGGGACTAAAAAATCAATTCACATTTTTGTGATATTATTTTCATCATCATTATTATTAATATCATACAAGAGTGATGTAGTCTCTACTTTCCTGAAAGTCAGGGCTAATAAAAAGAATGGAGACTCTTTAGGGACTAATAGGAAGTTCTTGCCGGATACCAAGGGAACCAGAAAGGCTAAAATTGATGAAGTGTTTCCTGATTTAAAACTCTTTGATTCAGTATAGACTTTTCTGAGAAGTCTTGGCAGTTTAAGAGAGACATTATTCACTGAAAAAGAGAGTTGTCATCTAAAAATGGCTTTTGACCTTATGAACTAGTTAGAGGATGATGAATGGGGATTTCAATTTATTCTTCTTTGTTCATTTGTTCTTATTCGACAACTTTTTTACTGTATCATGGTGGCAGTAACAATAGGTCATCTAAATGGGGCAAGGGATCCCGGGATCCCTTGCTCCATTTAGATGTAAGCTGTGTGCACAACTCTACCCAGGGCCTCTCTTCAAGCTGTGCACTCTTAAAAAGTTGGGTGTCTTATTTGTACAAGAGACATACAGTACTGGTGAGAGTGAGGTTGACTGGAGAAAGGAATGGACTGGTGAAACATTTTTAAGTCATACATACCAGTAATAGTTGTGAGATTGGAATTATTTTTTCCAGGAATTTTTATTTGTCACTCTGCTGAGTTTGATGAAGTCATTAAAGGCTGTCTGTTAAAAGTAAGTGTAGTATATGTCTTGATGCATGCTCAATAATCCAGGTATGGAAATCACAAAAAAGAGGTGAATCAGTTCAGCTGGATCAGAAGTTTATTCAGAGACGTTTCGTGGAGGAGGGAGTGGAATGTTTGTTTTCAGCTCAGACTGAAGAAGTCACCTGGTGAGTGACAAAATGTTTCTGAAAAAACTTCTGATCCAGTTGAACTGATTCACCTCTTTTTTGTAAGTGTAGTATATAAAAAGCAGGCCGGTGTCAGTCAATGTTTATGATCAATTGGGCAGTGCAGAGATTAGTCTTTCTAGATGTTCTAAATGATAGTATTGAGAAATATAGAAGTTAAGGGTATTTATATTTAATTTCTATTTTCATTGGTGGGGATTTTACTGAAGACAACAGGTTAGACGGGAACCATGCGGAGCCTTGCACTGCCTCTTGCAATTGTCTGTTCCATCTTGTTGATGCTCGTGAAATGTGTGATGTGTGGATGGGATTCCATAACAAACAGAGACAATATGTCAGGACCCATGTTGACAATAATTTACTGTCCATGGCCAGGCTTGATTCTTTTTATTTTTCTAAACTTCATTTTAATGTGTTCAAAAGTTGTGTTATCAGCCCTGTTGGTTTCTCTCATCATTCACTTGTAATGGTTTCTGTATTTATAAAATGTGTATAACCTAAAAGTCCATCCGTCCATCCATTGTTAACCACTTATCTGGTGTCGGGTCATGGAGGTAGCAGATTTCCTCCAGGAACTCCAAGCTTTCCTATCCCTTGGTAAATCAACTAGCTCTGACTCAGGGATCTCAAAGTTTTCCCAGGCCAGTGTGGAGATATAATCCCTCCAGCTAGTCCTTGGCCTCCTCCTAGCTAGATGTGGCTGGAATACCTCATTTGGGAGGCAACCAGGTGGTATCCATATTAGATGGCCAAACCACCTCCACTGGCTCATTTCAACTTGAAGGAGCAGCGGCTCTACTCAGAGTCCCCCAAGGATGACTGAACTTCTCACCTTATCTCTAAGGGAAATACCAGCCACCCTCCTGAGAAAACTCATTTACACCCCTTGTATCTGTGATCTTGTTCTCTTGGTCATGACACAATTTTCCTGTCCATGGTTGAGAGTAGGAAAAAACATTGACCAGTAGGTTGAGAGCTTTGCTTTCTGGCTCTGCTCTCTCTTAGTAACAATGGTTTGGTGAAGTGAGCGCAATACTGGTCCAGCAGCCCCAATTCTCTGGTCCAACTCATGCTCCATCTACCCCTCACTTGAGAACAAGACCCCACGATACTTGAACTCCCTCACTTGAGATAAGGGCTCATTCCCTACTCAAATTGGGCAATCCTCCAGTTACCAACTTAAAGCCATGGTCTCAAATTTAGAGGTACTGATCCTCATTCCAGCTGCTTTACCCTAAGCTGTGAACTGACCCAGTGATTGTTGAAGGTCATAGACCGGTGATGGCATCAGAACTACATCATCGGCAAAAAGCAGTGATGCAATCATTTGTCCACCGAACCGCAACCCCTCTCTTCCATGACTATGCCTTGAGATCCTGTCTGTGAATATCACAAACAGGATAGGTGATAAGGCACAGCCCTTGTGGAGCCCAACCCCCACCGGGAACAAATTTGGCTCTCTACCTAGAACTCAGACACAGCTCTTTCTTTGGGCATACAGAGATTCAATGGCCTTGTGTCCTCCTTACCCCATAGTCTCACAGCCATAACTTAATAGAGATACGAGTAAAATAATAAGGATCTGTATTTTTTCTCTGTTTTTGGAAAAACCACCTAAGTATAAAATCAGGTGTTGTGTCTAAGCTCAGGAGATAGGTCAATCATCTAGTAGTCAGAAGATTAGTGATTCAATCCCCTCCCTCTGCAGAAAGTATTTCGAAGTATCCCAGAGGAAAACACTGAATCTGTAACAATAAGAGCTATTGTTTACTTACATATATGTTCCCTGGAACTATTGTTTTACGTTGCAGGAGAGCTGCTACACAAGTGTGGTAACACAGACAGTTTTGAGTGATGCACCCCCACATGAGCAGGTTGAACTGTAATGTTACGGACCCGTGTGCTGAAGCTACAATAAACTGTGACCCACTTGGGTTGAAATAAGAAATTCTGTAGTCATTGAGTAATGAAAGAGACAGAATTTAACACATTCCGTAAATGCTCAAGCCCTGTGAGAAAATTGCAACATGTCCATGGTGTCTCCCTGTCTTTTGCCCAATGAGTGTTGGGATAGGCTCCAGCATGACTGACCCTACCACCTGACTTTGGATAAGCGGTTGACAATGAATATATGTGTCTTTACATCATTAATACGATATTGGATAAGTCCATATTAGATAGTTTTATCACCAGTACACTCATAATTTCACAAAACCTTATGAGTTCAGTGAAAGCATAGGAGTCTGAAGTAGAGGAATGCAAAGACCTTGTTGAAGCCACAGCAACAACATACTCAGGCACTTGAAACAAAGAACGTCTGTTTTAATAAACCTGCTTGGTTTTTCCGCTTAGGGAGCTCTGGTCAGGTCCTGCTTACAAAGTGTTGCCCAGATGGATGCCCCATCACACTTTTTCTTTGGTCTGGAGTGAAAGAATGAATAGAAGAGATTCAAACACAGTTTAAAATCTGCACTGGGTAGATGATGACTGACTACATTGCAATTCGTCAGTGTATGTGGTCATTTTTTACAGTAACCTGTTTGAATGTGAGCATAGGGAGGAGCAGAATAGTGTGTCAGCTCCTATACTAATCTCTTTCAGGTTGAAGAGCAAAGTGATGTGGATTTGAAAGTGGCTCTCCACTTTGATGAACTCGATGCTGCTTTGCAGGGTTGAATCAGGTGGAACATGAAGTTGACAATAGTTGGGCTGTAGCAGGGTGTATCTTAGCTAACCATTAAGTGGCTAATATTTATCTGGATGAGGCCAGTGTGAGTACCACAACACAAGAGGAAGCTAACCAATAAACATGGCATGAAGTTGTCACCAGAATTCCCTTCTTCTGTGGAAGACTATGCTTTGGCCGTCACTGAGGTTGGTGACCGAAACATTAAGTCTGAAGCCAGGATGAATGGTGTTGTGATCTTTCTGGATGAGGTTAATAAAGTGCAGCAGGTGGTCAATGATGGCGATTTGGAACGTTGGTTTGGAACGTTTGTGTCAGGAATGCTGCTCACTGCTCTGATAAAGAAAGTACTGTTGTCTAATGTCACCCTATTTATTGGTGACAACGCACTAGTCAAGGAGATTTCACATTTGGGAAAAGTTGTTCCCTGAATGAGAAGAGCAGTATTGGGTTGTAAGGCTCCCAGCTTACAACACATTAAATCACACATTGTTGACATGATGCTTAACAGCAGGTGTGAGGATCTCAAACTGGTGCTTAAGATGACAGTTAACGATTTTGAGTATATTCTGCATGCACCATTGATGGATGCTAAATGTTTGGCTGTCACAAAGATGGACACATAGTTAGGGCTTGCTCGGAGAAACCGTCAGGCTCCCCCGGTACAGCTGACGAGGTGAGCTCAGGGGATTAAAACTGACCTGAAGATGGTGTATTAGATCCAAACAATGAGAACGGTGCTGTTGGTGATTAGAGTGGCCGGATCAGTGTAAGACCAAAAAAGGCTCAGGTTAAAACTAGGAGTGAAAGCAAGGCATTTTAAGATGGCCATAAAGTAATTGATGAAACAGATGTCCAAAACAAAGGGGAGGACCAAACAGACAGAGGTACCTCAATATGATGAATGTAAGGAAAGCTGCAGCCAGGATGTGGAGAGTGCAATCAGTGAATAGTTGATGAAAGGGGGCGTGTCTGCGGTGGAAAAAGGTCAACCAGGACAAGTAAATTGAAGATTTCTGATAAGGGACTGATGTAAAGCTGTTAAAGTTTTGGAGAAGTCAATTGAGGAAGAACTTGCAGAGTCACCATTAAATGAGGACAGGACTGCTTTCCATCTTCTTGAAAGGTTGAGGCCGTTTCTCAAGGCTGTCAAAGGGGAAAGAGGAGCTGCACTTAGGGACTTTTTCCCGGATGTGCAAGGGCTTTTTTTTCATCTGTGGAATGAGTGATGACAGAGGGGATTCTTGGCAAACAGGAGCATCATCTTCTCAAAGCTTATTTAGTTGAACTTGAATTGGAATGAACTTGAATCAAACGTTGGATTTGTGTTGTACGAATGAGTTGCTGATCATTGATGAATTGAAAGTTATGTTTAGATAAAAGGACTCTGTTTGTGTGTGTGTGTGTGTGTGTGTGTGTGTGTGTGTGTGTGTGTGTGTGTGTGTGTGTGTGTGTGTGTGTGTGTGTGTCTTTATTCTCCATCTCTTTCTTTCTCATTCTCTGGCTTTTCTTGGAAAGATAAAATGCTGAATTTGATATAATATGACAAAGTCTGTTTTTTAAGCCAAAAGTCTCTATCTATCTCTCACTCTTTCAAACTTATTCCTTTCTCTAGAGTTGATGTGACCTATTTGTTTATGAGTATTTATCTACTTTGCACATCTTGTAGCTGGTGATCTTTTTTAAATGGCTCATCAATTTTTTAAATAAATTAATTACTTTTTATAACTCAAACTCTCTCTCTTTATTTTATCTATCTATCTATATATCTATCTATCTCCCTTTCACTCTCTCTCGCTTTGTGTGTGATAAATGTGTCCTGAGTGACTCATTTTTCATTCGTAAATAATGGTTGTTTTTAAAAAAAAGACTCTCTCTTTCTCTCTCTATCTGTTTATTTGTCTATCATTCTGAATAGAATTATGCAGGAGAGGTCAACTATCTTGTGGCCCTACATGAACTATACAAGTACATCAATAAATACTACGATCAGGTAAGTCTTATTCAAATTTGTATTCAGGTAGAAAGCTTGTAAAGCTTTTTTGTGGGATTCTGAGGTGGTTTTATTTATTATAATAATAATAACTTTAATCATATATCACCTTTCAAGGAACCCAATAACACAAAGGATGAGCATAAAGATAAAATGATACAAAACTCTACTAAACACATACTTAACATACAATAATACAATACAATGATACAAAAATATAATAATACAATAGGTAATACAAAATAAGTTGGGGAGAAAGTAGAGAGGATGGATTGGGCAGTGGGTGGAATTAGGTGATATCATAGGCCTTGATGAATAAGTGGTGTTTGAAGTGTATTTTGAAGATTGCCAGAGATATTTTACTGCGGATGACAGAATGGAGAGAGTTCCGGAGGACTATGATTCTGAGAACTCTTTCTACGAAGCTTCGCAGCCTCAAGTCAAGGGTAGAGAGCAAACCCGTGTCAGTGGACTGCAGCTTCTGGGAAGGGTAATAGGGCCGGAGGAGTTCAGCTAGGTACTTGGTGGCCAAAGCCTAGAGGGATTTGTATGTAAGAGGAAGCCTCTTGTTATCAATGTGGAATCTGATAGGGAGCCAATGGAGTAAAATAAATGTAGGAGTGATACGCTGCCAGGGCCTAGTCGAAGTGAGAACCCTGGCACCTGAGTTCTGGACATACTGGAGTCTATCCAGGGCTCTGCAAGGTAACCTAGATAGAACAACGGTGAACAATATTAATTTTGCTCATGGAGTACTGTTACTGTGTTCTTTGCATTCACCTAAATATACCTTTCAATCTCTTATTCTTAAATTACTTTTCAAATGAAATAAATGTTTTAGGTAAATATGGAAACTCTCTTGTTGATATTATATACTCAATCTTTCCCTTCATAAAAAAAGTTCATATCCTTTTATTTGTTTTATATGCTGTGATGATTTGAAAGGTCAGGAGCTTTTCTCTTGGAGCGTTTGAGCCGTAGGTGTAGGAAATGAACATAGTGAGGTCTTGTTTCCCAACTTAAATTCAGTATATTCAGTCTTTTCAAAAAAGGTCAACTTAACTCTTGTAGACAGACGATGAACAAAACTGAAACAGGTATACACCAAAAGTACAGTTTGTTGTCTTCTCTGACATAATATCATCTCTATCTTCTCTGCCTTGATTTTTTCCGTGTTCTTCCTCTTCCAAACTGTTTTCCTTCACCCTCGTTATCCCCACTAGGGCAATCAGGTTACACGTTTTAGCTAGGTAGGAATCATTAGCCTGAGTGACCTGCTGCCTATGGGTTTGTAGTTCTTGTTGCAGCCACTAGGAGGAAATGTATCTCCCTTCTATGGCACTGCCTCTCATGATGTCACATTTCCCCCTCCTCTGGGTTGAGACCTCCAGAAAGCTGAAAGAGGCCAACAGGACATCTCTCACCGAAAGGGTATTAGCATTCCTTGTTTCCAACCTGCCTTGTGAACAAAAGAGAAGTTAACGGCTTGGAGACTGTAGTACTTGAGTGTTTGTTTCTTTATTTCTTGCCATCCACTGCCAAGGTGCATGGTCTGTGAGCAGTGTGAATTTATGCCCCATGAGGTAATAGTGAAGATTTTGAGGGCCCACTTAACAGTTGACTTTCGTTTTCTGGTGTAGAGTATATTTTTTCATGGGGCAACAACTTTCTGCTAAAATAGAGGATGGGGTAATCCTTCCCCATTCTGTACCTGAGAGAGCACTGGTCCACGACCTATCTCCAAAGCATCTGCCTGCACAAGACACTCCCAGTTGAAGTCTGGGATTGCCAGAATTGGTTGGGAATACAAGGCCTGGTTCAGGCCAGAAAAGGCCTCCTCTACTGACGGTGTCCACTTCACCATATGGGACTGTCTCTTAGTTGCCAGGTCTGTTGGGGAGATAATATCCAAAAACCTAGGAACAAATCACCTGTAGAAGTTCACAAAGCCCACAAAATATTTGACCCATCTCTTTGATACAGGGCATGGCCAATCTTGAATGACCCCAAGACTGGCTGCCCGTAGAGCATCTGGTATCTTCTGTACATGGGGCAGATGACTTTCCTAATCTGTGCTATGTATCACTATGATATTTAGATAGGCTGCCGGGTAATCTTTATGGGGTTGCAGGACCCATCCCATCCGATCCATCAGATGCTGAAATATGGCAGGGGGTCCATGCAGACCAAAGGATAACTTAGTTTACAGGAAAAGCCCCTCACCCGTTGCAAAGGCTGTTTTCTCTCTGGAAGCTGGAGTGAGTGGAACTTGCCAGTATCCCTTTGAGAGGTCAATAGTTCTGATGAAGCGAGCCGTCCCCAGTCATTCTAGTTCAACCCAGTTCAACTACTAGGGTCATGGGGTAAGTGTCAAACTGACACCTTGCTTAGTTTTCTGAAGTAATTGCACAATTGAGTCAACATATGTGGTTTAGGAACAAGCACAATATGACTTCCCCAAGCACTGCGGGACTCTTCAATAACTCCAAGCTCAATGATCTTTTTAATTTCTTGTTGAATGGTTTCTCTATGGGCTTAGGGTACTTTATAGGGCCTCTGATTCGCTATTTTACCCGGCTTGGTGCACATTTCTTGTAAAGTGAGATATGTAGTGCCTGGCTTGGCCGAGAACACATCTTTGTTGTGGTCCACCAGCTCCAGGCATTCTTGTTTTTGCGGGGATGACAGATCTAGGCCTACCTTTATGTCCTCTCTTTTTTTTCTTCTAAGTTTTATCCCCTTTTTTCCCACCGGAATTCCCCGAGGAGCCTATGGCTGTCGCTTTTTGATACCCCTATAGAAAGTCAACAGGAAGGAGGAAGCCATAGCATGTGTCTCCTCAAAATCGCGTCATGACTAGCTATTTAGCACATCACAGTCTCACAGGGAAAGCACAGTGCTTGGCTGTCGGAGGAGAACAAAGTGAGAGTACTTTCCATTCACTTAACTGCAAGTGCTCGGATGACCCAGAGAGGTACAGTAGCAAACCTAGAATACATTATGTCTTGATGCTCAATAATCCAGGTAGGGAAATCCCAAAAAGAGGTGAATCTGTTCAACTGGATCAGAAGTTATAATACATTATCTAACCTAGCACCTATACCCCTGTGAGGCTTAGCAAAATCATGCCCCACTAACTATGGACCTCTGGCCGTGGTTGGAAGCATTGCAGCTGGGATTCGAAGACATTACATTACAGGCATTTAGCAGACACTCTTATCCAGAGCAACGTACATCAAGTGAGCAGTTAGGGGTTCAGTGTCTTGCTCAAGGACACCTCGACATGCTGTATGCAGGACCGGGGATCGATCCTGTAACTTTCCAATTGCCAGACGACCACTCTATCCACTGAGCTATTCCACCAAACTGCATGATGCAGAGATGCGCTAAACATCGCCTTTACCCCCATGCCACTGGAGGCCCTCTTTACGTCCTCTCAGGAGGTGCTCCTGAATATTTTGGAGGTAAACTACTGAACAGAACCTCTGTAGCATGCCATTTCTTCAACAGGTTCATCTGGTAAGTCTGTTCCAGTTTTCTCCTTGCCGTTTGCCTTTCCCTGTAGTTCACCTCTCCCTCTCTTTCAATGATTTCATAATATTAATAATTATAATAATAATGATCCCTTATCAGTCCCGCAAGGGGAAATTTGGATTTCTCTGCATTTTTGACCCAACCTATATTGTATAGGAGCAGTGAGCTGCCAACATATGGCGGTCGGGGAGCAGTTAGGGGTGCGTTGATGACTCCCAGTAAAATGATAGAGTCCCCTACAGGAGCTCCATTCAGGACTCCATCCAGGGTCTCCAAGAAGGTTGAATACTCTGACGTACTGTTTGGTGCATAGGCTAAGACAACAGTCAGAGTTTTTCCTCCCATAATCCTAAAGCGTAGGGACATGACTCTCTCATCCAAAGGGCTAAACTCCAATACAGTGGCCCTCAGCTGGGGACTTGTGAGTATCCCTAGACCTGCCCGGCGTCTCTCACCTTGGGCCGCTCCTGAGTAGTATAAAGTCCAACCCCTACCTAAGACCTATCTGAGACCGCTGATGCTGTGAGAAGAGGTGAGCCCCACCAGATCTAGGTGGTACTGTTTTACCTCCTGCACAAGCTCTGGCTCCTTACCCCCCAAGGAGGTGACATTCCACGTCCCTAATGCTAGCTTCTGTTGCTTGGTTCTGGTCCGCTGAGACTCTTTGCCTTCACTGCTACATGTTTGGCAGTGATCCCGACCCCACTGGTTCTTCCTGTAGGTGGTGGGTCTATAGGATGGAGAAGTGTCCATGTTGTTTTTTCGGGCTGACTCCGGCCGGGCTCCGTGGTAAACTTGGCCATCATGCACTTGCTGAAGAATCCTCCTTCTGGGCCTGGCTTCAGACGAGGGCCCCGGGCTTCCTCCGGGCAGGGTAACCTCACTTCTTTTTAGATCTTTCATGGAGCTTTCTTGAACCATTCTTAGTTTGGTCCCTCACCAGAGACCAATTTGCCATTGGAGATCCTAACAGGAGCACAAGGCTCCAGACAACAAAGCTCTCGGGATCATAGAGACACTCAAACCTCTCCACCACGATAAGGTGATGGTTCCTCGGAATGGAAAGAAAAGAAGGTACACTGGTTTGTTATTTACCTTACCAAAAACCGAATTCTTCCTCCCATGTTTTCTGAAATACCCTGTGTTCATTACGAAGCTTACGTTTTGCCAGTTTTGACATGATTAAATAGCTGGGCTAGACTTCCCATACAGCTAGAGGATGTCTTCTCTTCTTTGTTGATCCCATGATTGCTACATAAGCACAGTATGCATGATCGCCTTCTCATGGTCATGAAGAATTTAGTTCAGAAATGGTTTGTGTTTATTGGAATGAGCATATAATATTTAAATTGGCTGTTGCTATGATTCAACCAAGGGCCACAATAATATGGCCATGGATTGAGTAGCAAGGGTCTGGGTCGTGTGATTGGAGAAACAATAAAACAGTGCCTCTATCAATGGTCCAGCCACAACAAGGAGCCCAGAAATGCCATGGTGCCATGATCTGCACAGACCATGAAAAAAACAGTGGAATTGATGCAAACGTGAAAGTGTTAAAATGCCCACACTAGAGCAAGAGCCTATCTCTATATGGCAGCTATCGACATGGCTTGAACAGATTTAAACACGAAGAGAGTCTCAGCTTCTCAGCTTTTCAGCTAATGTACACTTATTTACTTACCATCCACATAGAATGAATACGCACATGAGCAAGCATAAGGAGGAATATAAGTCCAATGAATGCAAGACTCTGTGATGGATTCACCCAAAAGGGAGTGCATTGCTTGATGGGAGCGACAAGACCAGTGCCACATCACACGACACTACACAGCCTTCACCAGTGATGTTGCACGTCCTCGGCAACCCAACTGCTCAAAATGTCATGGTGATCACCTCCTCTGAGTCCTTGGCTCAGGCTTACTGTTCTCATGTATGGGCTCCACCCACCTGGTTGGAGTTGAGGCTGCTGGAGGGGGTGCTACGGCTTAACTGTGTCGGTCTAGACGTCCTTTGCGGTTTTCAGGGAGTGGTTCAGTGCTATACTGTCCCGGTGCAGCACCACTACACGTCCCTTGTGGTTAAGCCTCACTTGGTAAACAACGTCCGACAGCCACTCAAAACACCCTGAAAGGTCCTTCCCTCTGGCTTGTGAGCTTGGTGAGATGCCCTTCTTCCGGGTGGGGTAGAAAACCAACTCTGCTCACCAGGGGAAAACGTCCAGCCCTGGCAACAGCTGTCATATGGCTGCTTCTGGTGACTCCCAGCATCAGCATGGTGACTTTGGGCGAATTCATGTGCTTCCCTTAGGTGCTCCATGGGTGCCCCCACCTGGTACTGCCGAAGGGGACATGCGAGTGTCTGGTAGGCCCTTTTTGGGTCGTGCAGGCATCATAACAATGCACAAAGAATTCAACATCCTGCCTGCAGCCCACCCAATGGAAGTGTTGACGGAGTCGATGCATTGTCTTTGTCACGCTAAAGTGGCCCACCCCCACCAAGGCATGGACAACCCGTAGCACCCATTGCCACAGCAGCCTGGGCACCAGCAACTGCCAGATGTCCACTCCTTGCCTGGGGGCTCACCACACCCGGTAGAGAAGGCCACCATGTCATACAAGGGTGGTGCACTGGGAATAGTACGCCTTGACTGCATCAATCCACTGGCCCACCTTAGCCAGAATCAGATCATTGGCCTGTGCTTCCTGCAGCTTTTCAGGGACTGCCACCTCCTGCCAGTCCATACCGCGTCATCCTGATGAGTTGTAGTTGCGGAGACCGGTACCCAGTCTCGTCCCCACTGTTGACGTCGATACTGGCACTCCGTCTCCCTAATCTTCTGTTCTGTAGCCTTGTGTTTTGCCAATGCCAGCCAGTGAGGGCACAACCAAATGGGCATCGCCATGCCCGTGTTGATGGAGTCAGTCATCACATCAGTCTTTGTGCACTCTTCGTCACAGGCCGCAAAACTGTCCATGAACTCGTCCAGCAGCTCCCACAGCTGACAATACTGGCTCTCACTGAGCCCAGTGCTGTTCCTCTGAAGGAGATCATCCACGGCCTGGCATGTCTCCATAAATGAAGGAGGCTTGGGCAGGGCCACTGGCTGTGCTTTGCAGGCTGCTGATATGGTTTGCAAAGTGCATCATGCTGGCCTGGGGTGCTTCCTGGCACAGTGCACCGCTCCCTGGTGCTCCCTCGCTGCAGTTCCACTGCAGTGTTCCTGATGTGCAACACTGCTAATGGCATGTCGACTTGAGCATCCCATAGGGACAACAAGTCCAGCCCCACAATGCAGAGATCCCGGATTCCAGTGAGCTAGAACTCATGCTTCACTTTTCTCCCCCTTGCAGTAATGCATAGCAGTCTTTATCCCTCCATGACAGCCAGCTCGCTAGTGAGGGAGCTGGGTAAAATCCTGGGGGATGGTGTGCTCGATGCCCAGCAGCACCCCTGGTCAGATGAGGGAGATGGTAGACCCCGTATCCCCAAGAACTCGACAGAGCTGCCCCTCCACCACACAGTCTATGTACAGTCCTTGGGCTTGGTCCAGTTGGCCAACATGAATTAGGAGTCCATTGAGGGATTTGTTGGTGTCCCAAAACGGCAGCCGCTTCACTGTGCAGCCCCGTTCCAATTTAGGGGGACCCTGGAGAGGTGTTTACTCTAGTCAGTGGCATGCCAGGTGTCTTTCTGGCCACACCAAGAAAAACAATAGGCAATACAATACAAAGCAAAACAATAGGCCACAAGTATTCTCCATTGGGGGCATTGCCAGGCTGACTGGGTTGGTGCTGACCGATTCTGGCAGATGGTCCCCCCATCATCATTCTCCTTTTCATCATCAATGACCTGGCGTACCTGGAGACGTGACATATTTGGTGGAGCCAGGACTGCATCCAATGGCTCTGTTTCAGACTAGGCCCCAGGCAGGGAGCGTGGAGCGTATATCCGGATTGGTTAATAGAGGTGCTCAGGAGTGAGGGCCAGGATAAATGCCTTTAGTGCCAGCCCCTCCATTACAACTGCACTGTATTATATTTAGGTGCGCCGAGCGAAGAAACATATGTCCACGGCAACTGTCCCAGCTTCTCACCTTCTCGGCACCACTGGCTGCTGAGCTATTCCTTCAGCCTGTCATTTGATGGCGACCTCCCAAAGCGCCGCTCCAGGCCCACTATCAACATCATATAGTTAGTCCCCTCTGTTGGAGTGAGGTCCAGGAGCACTTGGAGGTCCCCACCTTCCAGGGCCAAGGCCAGGATGATAGCCATATCTTCTGTGCTCCAACTATTGTGCAAAGCTGCCAACTATACTTTTCCGAGATATGGCTCCAATGGCTGAGTCCCACTGAACTTCGTTAACTTGATGCCCGCTGCTCTGCTCCCACTCTCAGGGGCGCTTCTTGAGGCCAGCGGTACATTTTGCTGGGCAATGTGAGCATTTTCTACTTTTTCCCCTTCTCCACACTCACTCTAAGCCATAAGAAAGATCCACCATGGCACCTGTCCATCAGGGGGCACAGGCGGGATCCACTGTGCCGCTGCATCAGCGGACACCTTCCCATAAAACTTCTGCTCTCCAGAGAACGTTCTAAAATTGGGCCTTGTCGCCGCCAGTTCTGGGGCGGAGGGGGCAGCAAGTGGCGTGGTCCTCGGAGTACTTGCTCCATCAAGGGGGGATGGGAAGGCACAATGCTTGGTTCCCAGGGCCCGAGGATTAAACACACCAACCCACCAAGGCCCGCAGAGCCACAATGCCCTGCACTCTGACTTACAACCTTGATCTTATAGTGCCGGTTCATCTTTTTCCTCGCCAGGTAGTCTTCAATGTTCTGTTGATCCATGGTGGGGTCTGCTCAGTAGTCTTCTACTTCTTCAGTGTATACCATCCCACTTCTGACACCAATGAAGCGACCGATGTGGCTCAGATGGATTAACGCACAGAAATAGTTTTCTTAGATACTGCAACTTTATTTAATTACCATGCATGAACAGAATGAACACTTACTTGAACAGGCACAATGAGGGATGTCACCCCAATGAACACAAGACTCTGTGACCTTTTCACCCAACAGGGAGCACATTGCATGATGGGAGCGACGAGAACAGTGCTACGTCACATGACACTACAAC
>OMLC01030855.1:4931-18373 GCA_900302585.1 Regalecus glesne
GTCTGGAAGCCTATGCCACTGAGTGTTCTGCAGCAGGAGTATGTATAGATTGGAGGAACACCACCAATGGCCACTGTGGTGAGATTAACACTAAGACTTCACAAAAAGAGGTGAATCAGTTCAACTGGATCAGAAGTTCATTACAGAAACGTTTCGTCACTCACCAGGTGACTTCTTCAGTCTGAGCTGAAGGCAAACATCCCCCTCCTTATAAACAGTACCTTGATGCCACACAACAATAGGCTGGGTTCATATGAGAGTTGGGTGATCAACTGCACATTCAGTGACAATGGGCACCATTCACAGAGGATTGGGGAATGTTCGTGATCACGGCATTGTAAGACGCCGATAGGTGTACTCTCAGGCCACCGCCCCTATTCCATCTTTGAATAGGGGTGGTGGCCTCTTTACATAAATGGCCCCCTTCACCCTCCTTTCAAACCAGTGTTCCTCCCTATCAAGGATGTGAACATCCTCATCTTTGACAGTGTCCACTAGTCTGTGGATGGTGGAGACTGCAGAGTCCTGGCGTGACATGTCGGCTCTCCTGTGTTGTTCCACCCTCTTAGCCAGCGTCTGTTTGGTACACTAAGACTTCTTCACTGGATTCAGTGCTGACCTTGAGTTGCTGTTTCCTCACAATTATCTACATTCAACAGAACATAAATGTCCCAGCAACAAGCTGTACATGGCCTGTGGTCCAGCTGTAGAGCCTACATGCAATGCACGGTAAATATATGTTTAATTTTGCTTCATTTCTATGTATTTTTAAAAATGAAAATATATTTAATTCATGGACAAGATCATGAACAATATCTACTGAAAGAAAAATGCTGTGTATTTTTTGTTGAGAATCTCAATTATAATTTCCTCATCAGGTATAATGAGAAATTCAAGGCAGCCAACCAGCTGTCCACCGACAGGTTCAAGACCAAGGAGGGTTGTTTCTGTCCTACTGGGACTACACTGTTCAATACCGTCTATGACAAATGTGTCATTTCATGTGGTAAGAAGTTTCAACTTCAAGCAAATGTAGAGTTGGCCCTGATTCTCTCATGGATTACAGTGCAGAAGAGCATTTAGACCCATATTTTCTGTTTGTATTTCAGACTGTGTTGGACCTCATGGTCAGCCCAAACAGGTGAAACTTGTACCAGAGCATTCACACATGAAGAGTGTATTATTTGTTTTCTAATGTTTGGTTTTAATGCAACTCTTTTACCTCAGCTCGGTGACACATGGACAAGCAATTGCCATCAGTGTGAGTGTGACGAGATCTTTATGAGTGTTCAGTGTAATCCAATTAGATGCCCAACAGCACCTAGGCTCAACTGCAATGGAGCTGGCCAGCATCTGGTGAATAAGACGGATGGATGCTGCCCAACACAGTCATGTGGTTAGTTTTATTTATTTAAAAGGGACCATATGGGGCTTTTTACACAAATGTCATCATTTGGTGCACTGCACGAGATTTTAGCCTAAAGGGAATTTACATCACCGGTCTTTTGGCAGGTCAAATCAGAAAAATCACAACGTATATATAGTATTCTTCAAGAGTAAAGAAGACATTAAAATAATCCTTGTAGACAAGTATGGTAATAAAACTTACAATTCTACATACATATGACATTTCAAAGTATAAAACTACACAAATAACAATACCAATTCACAAATATGAAATAGTTGGACAGCATGACACTATATTTAATCTTCCTCTAACTTCAGTAATGCATGTTTACTCTTTATGCTATTCTATCATTTACACTTGTTGATCATGACCAAAGTCCATGTGGTTCCAAAAGCCTTGACTGACTCATTTACTTTCTTCAAGAAAGACCTAAAGAAAGGCCTACTCTGGAGGCATACAGGTCTTGGATAGGGGGGATAGATAATATTTTGAGCAGATGTTAATACAACAGACAGTCAGCTCTGTAGAAAAGATTATAGACCTCTCAACCATCTGGGACCTGTACAATTCCAGAGTCAGGAAAGGGGCAAGGAAAATCACTGTAGACCCCACACACCCTGGACACAACCTGTTCTAACATCTCCTTTCAGGGAGGTGCTTAAGAATACTGTCCACCAAAACCACCAAACACAGGAACAGTTTCTTCCCCCTCAGTGTCACATATATAAAGAGTTTACTCACTGTGGCACTGTGGATATTAATCCACTGTATTTACAAATCATATGTATTTGTTTGTCTAAAATACAAATGTAAGTTATTAAATGTTCATTTTTAAAGCAGTTTTTAAAAATGTAGTTACAAAGGTCTCAACATCCAATCATGAAGAATAAGAGTTAATAGATAGCAAATAAAATGAAAATCAAACGACACGGAAAGAAACAGATCAAGCTAAAAACCAACCACAACTACAGGTCTATAAAAAGGCTTGCCTAAAAATGGTAAATGGTAAGCTGCTTAAAACAGTCTGAAGATTCTGGAAATGTAATGGATTTGAGAAGATTATCCCAGAGATTTGGGGCCAAAACGGCAAAGACGTGGTCACTCTTAGTTTAGCAACTGGAGTTGGGGATGGATAAAAGACCGATTTGAGGATTAAAGTGGTCGGGAAGTCAAGTGAGGAGTGAGAAGGTCAGAAATATAACTGAAGGCAAGATTTCCCTGTGCTCTAAAAGTAATCAACAAGATCTTGTCGGCTGTTCTGAATTTTAAGGGAAGCAAATGGAGATATTTTTAGGGGAGTTACTTCTTATCCGATGCAAGGGTCTAAGAACAGGATGTTGTGCTAGTGTATAGCTCACTGAGGGATTTTTTTGTAAATTTTGATAATGGGCTATACAAATATAATTGACTTGACTTGAGAAATGAAAGAACAGGGTTAATGTTGGAACTACAGCTTGTTCTAGTGAGTAAACCAACAGCTACATTTTGAACCAACTGTAAACAATTTATGGTGGTTTGATTGAGCCAAGAGCAAAGGCAATTGCAATGATCCGAATGGGAGAAGATGAAAGTGTGAATTAATACTTCAAGATCCTTGACACAAATTATAACTGATTTTTGAAATATTTCTTTACTGAAGGAAACAAGATCAGACAAGGTCAGTAACATGATCAAAAGATATATTCTGGTCATGATAGTGAGATTTTTACAAGTTTGTTTGATGTTTGAATGAAATGATCAGCTGCAGTGGCAAAGTTCTCAGGATCAATTGAGTCAAATCAAGTCACATAAATTGTATTTATATAGCTCACAATCAAAACATAAAGTTTTTACTCGGTGGGTTTTACACTAACACAACATCCTGCCCTTAGACCCTCAAATTGGATAAATAATGACTCTTAAAAAATAGCAGGGAGATAGAATAGGAAAAAAACCTCAGGGAGAGCACCAGCGAAGGGATCTCTCTCACAAGACAGATAGTAATGCAATGTGTGTTGTGTATACAGAATACAAATTAATAGAGCTTCAGTTTTGCCATGGTTTAGAGAGAGCAAATTAAGGAACTTCCAGTCTTTGATGATAGCTAAGCAATCATGGAGGGTTGATTCAAGTTATTGGGTCTGGCAGAAACTCCTCCAGGGAACCATTACCTTATCATGGTGGAGAGATGATTTGTGTGACCCTCTTTTGTTCAAAAAGGGGACCAGAGGGTCTATTCCAATTACAGAGACATCATATAATTCAGCCTGCCTGGAAAAATCCAGTGCAAGGTGCTGGAAAGTAGGGTCCGGCCAATAGTCGAACACACAGATTGAAGAGAAACAATGCAGATTCCATCCTGGTCTTGGAACAGTTCTTTATCTTCGCAAGGATCTTGGAGGGGGGTCGTTAGTATGTCTACATATGTTTTGTAGAGCTGGAGAAATCTTATGACTTGGGGAATATAGGGTGAGGGGATCACTACTCAGGGCCATCCGATCTCTGTAGGCCCAAAGCGAGAGCTGTGTCCAGGTTCTTGGTAGTAAGTCGGACTTTTTCCTAGTGGAGGTTGGGCTCCACTAGGGCAGGGCCTTTTCAACTATCCTGTTTGTGATGATCATGGACAGGATGAGGAGGTGTAGTGGTGGAGGAGAGGGGTTGGTGTTCAGTGGACTGAGGATCACATCACTGCTGTGTACAGAGGATGTGGTTCTGATGACATCATCAGTCTGTGACCTCCAACAGTCTCTGGATCAGTTCACAGCTGAGTGTGGAGCAGCAGGGATGAGGATCAGCACCTCTACATCTGAGACCATGGTTCTCAGCAGGACACCAGAGGATGGTCCACTCTGAGTAGGGAATGAGTCCTGACCCCAAGTGAGGGAGTTCAAGTCTCTCAGGGTTCTCCAGTGAGGGGAAGATGGAGCATGAGTTGGACCAGAGAATCAGAGCTGCTGGAGCAGTACTGAGCTCACTTGACCAAACCATGGTTACCAAGAGAGAGCTGAGCCAGAAGACAAAGCTCTCCATCTACTGGTCAGTGTTTGTTCCTACTCTGGCCATGAAAGCTGGACATGACAGAAAGAACAAGACCACAGACACAAGCAGCTGAAATGGGTATTCTCAGGAGGGTGGCTGATGTCTCCCTTGAAGATATGATAGGTCCAGTTATCACGAGGGACTCTGAGTAGAGCCTCTGCTCCTTCAAGTTGAAAGGAGCCAGTTGAGGTACTTTGGGCATCTAATCAGGAGGCCACCAGGTTACCTCCCAAATGAAGTTTTCCAGGCATGGCCAGCTGGGAGGAGGCCAGAGGATAGACTGAGGACCAGGTGGAGGGATTTTATCTGTATACTGTTCTGGAAATGCCTTGCGATCCTCCAGTCAGAGCTAGTTGATGTTGCAAGGGAAAGGAAAACTTGGAATTTCCGGCTGAAATCTGGTACCTCTGGGACTCAACCCCAGATAAGCGGTTGACGATGGATGGATAGATATTGATAAAATCCTTAGCGACAGTGCCAATTAATGACCATCTAGAATGCAAATATGCCAGATCTACCCACTAGACTATTTCTCATCATTTATAGAATGTGGACAGATGGATGATGATCTTTAAAGAGGCTGCAGTAGTTTACCAGCTCATGCAGATTTAGAATTTTCTGATGAACATGTTTTTTTAGCAAAGAGCCTTTCTTTTAAAATAATTTTCAGAAACCTTATTTGGTATCTTATCAATGTTCTGGATTGGTTCCTTTTAGAGATGAAGGACTAATGTTTGTCTGTCCCTTTCAAAGGCAACAGAAGCTGGTTCTAAGGAACAATTCTTCCAGTTTGTTCCAGCAACTACGATTGCTAATCCGTGGTCAAGACCAAGATTGTTTTCAGGTAAAATTTTCTGAACCCATACTGTTTTTTTCATTGGGTTTAAATAAATAAATCAAATAAATTGATTCCCTTATCAGTCCTGCAAGGGTAAATTTGGATTTCTCTGCATTTTAACCCATCCTATTTTATAGGAGCAGTGAGCTGCCAACATATGGCAAGAAAAAAGATGTGTTTTTTTTTAAATGATATACTCTGTGATGGAATGGGGATCTGTCCAGGATAGGTCCTTGCCTTCTCCCAATGAGTGCTGGAACAGGCTCCAGCATAACTCCATTACCTGGCTTCAGATAACCAGTTGAAATTGGATGGATGGATGTCTGTTCAACTATTAATATATAATTGTGAAACCAACCAAATTACCATGTAGTGTATTTCTCTCTTTCAGCTCCAGAGTATGTTCAGTCCAGAGGAGCGTTTGACAAGACACGGGGAGTTGTCAATTCGTCCTAAAGAGGATGTGACGATACACTTGCTCTTTGCACCCACCAGGGTGGCCTGTATGTTGGCCAAGCTTGAGATCAAACAATCTGGAGTACGGCCCTCACAGCCAGGGATCAAGTTTACGGTGAGAATCTGACTTTTATTTTACATCTCTCTGGTTTCTTTTATCACCTGCTATCTATTTTCCTCTCATCATTTTCTTGTTTTCTTTGTAACGTTTGCCTTTTTTTTCCTGACTGCTACTTCTATAAGCTTTTCATAAATCTTAAATGTTTTCTGCTCTGTGGTGTGTGTGTAGGTATAGACACACTGTCATTATTCTTTTCACTACTGATAATCAACTAATAATTCTTCTAAAGCTTGGCTTTAGAAGAAATGTGCATTAAGGATAACTATATCATAAGTTTACTCCCATGTTATCTCAGATTCCTCTTTCAGGGTATGGTGGCACCAGCAATATCATCCTGGAGGATCTGAGGAAACGAGCAGATGGCTATGTCACCACGCTAACAGGCATAGCTGTTGGCAAAGTCAGCAAGGTGTGTCTGTGTGTGAGGAACACTGGCTCCAGGGCAGCCTTCATCAAAGCTGAGGCTTACTCTGACATGCAGACGCGCTCCATCATGGATCCCTCTGTCATTAGCCTCTCCCCATCACAATTTGTCCTGAAAGAGAGAACGCAAGAGGTAGGACACCTTATTAAACTGATATTAAAAGATTATATTATTTGGCAGCTTGGTGGCTCAGCTGGTATACCACATTGGCTCTGGCCTTAATACATCATCCTGGATTGGATTCCAGCTTGGGACTTTTGTTGCATCTCTTTCCTTACACTCTCCGTTTGCTGTCTACGGTGACTCGCCTGTCAATGAAGCCTAGAATGCCTGAAAAAACATTATATTGTAGTGTAGGAATGAATGACTGTCAGAAGTTGAGGGACTTGAAATTTGAAGTTCAGACAAGAATACATTTTAAACAAGAGGGAAAGTTCAAGGTTTTGGCATAGAAGGTGTTTTTAAATTCGTGCAATCATTATTACATTACAGGCATTTAGCAGACACTCTTATCCAGAGCCACGTACATCAAGTGAGCAGTTGGGGGTTCCGTGTCTTGCTCAAGGACACCTCGACATGCTATATGCAGGGCCAGGGATCGATCCTGTAACCTTCTGATTCCCAGACAACCGCTCTACCCACTGAGCTATGCCGCCCCCCTGATTCAGTGTCAGCTTCTTAAATCCTACTAGGTGGTGCCTGTCTGTCATATGAATGCTAATCCTGTAATGTAGCCCTCTCAATGTGTGCGTATGTGTATGTATTTCTAGGTGATCACAGTACTTCTCAAGTCCACCCAGCGAGAGGTGTCTCTGTGTCAGTCAGCAAATGCGCTGCTCGTTACTCTTTGTTTTTTCTGTGGAGATGAAGTTTCCAGGCAGCAATACCGGAGGTCAGACATGGCGACAATTATTTTGTTTATTAAAGTGAATTTTTTTGACATTAGCATTTGGCGAAACACAATGAGGGAAAGTAAAGAATAGTTATTCAATCAAAACAATCTGATAAGTTCATTGGCTGGTTTGGGATTCAAGACGCAATTTGTTACATTTATGTGATGTGGAAGTACTGTTTGCACAATGAGACCCCCACATGGGAGTTCTTCTCTAATACAATTTTCTTTATTGTTGAAATGAGTATTTTAGAGAAATTGGTTTTGAATTTTCTCATTCAGCCAAGTGTTACCATTCACTGCCCTAGTATATCCTGCAGGACAATGTTTTTCTTGTTTGGCTAGTTGCAATAAGAGATGGCATATGAGCTAAGCTATAATTTAAGATGACATAATACTCCCAAAGCATTGATAAAAGCATACCCAATTGGCATTGAATTGGATTAAAAAATGTTTCTGTTTATTTATTAATTTTTGTTGTCTTTATTGTTTGCCCATTTATTCTGTGTTTTCCCCCCCAGGTTGTTGCAGAGTAAGGTGGAGAGTGGAAAGAAGATTCTTTCTGAGAATAGCATACTGAAGAATATTGAATTCAACACAAAGTTCTTAGGAGAGGATCAGATTACAGAGGGTAAGATATTTTGTAATGGATCTTGGTTTGCCCGTTGGAGAGTTGAGATCTGGTTAGATTTGGTTGAAGTGAGAAACTGATGCTAGAAGGATATGAGCAAAAAACATCTGAATTCTGGATAACTTCATTGTTTTCATTGCTACTCATTTCATAACAAAACGATAATACCAGAATCTAATTTCCTCCAAAAAAGAGCCTAAAATGTGTTGCGTGGTAACGGATTTCACTGATGTTGATCTTCCCCTGTAGCCTATGACTTGCCACAGAGACCGAATGAAGCCCAAATCTTCTATGGGAATATGAGTAAGGTAGTCCTGTCGCTGATGGGCAGCACAGAGAGTTCAGATACTGGCGAGAGTGACCACACTGAGCCCATGGAGTCATCTATTAAGCAGGACTTGGAGACAGACAGGTACCATCATGTACATGAGCTGTTACTGAAACAAAACATGCAAGAGCCTACTGTATCTTAACCATAGCATTTTAAAAAGACCACTTAGGGAAGACGGGAGCTGGCAACCATTAGGCAAGGCCACAGACAAGAATTTTAATATTAGTGCTATGATTTGAGAATTGTATTGCAATTTCATAATGATAGTCATCCCCAAAATTTAATAATGCCTTTTACATATGTTTATACTAGGGCTTAGCTAATTGACAAATACATCTGGAATAGGTAATGGGCTGAATTATTCACAGGAGGAATTTACATTTCTTTATAAAGTCCTCTATTTTGGAAATTAAAATTTCATAAGCATCCAACATGCATAGGCAAACAAGTACATATGCCACAAATACAATTCAAAATGGATCAAGGGCTTCATTCAGCATATGTAGCCTACATTGGACAACACTAGCCCCTACATACCTATGGTCATATAGGGCTTTATAAGCTTTTAGAGTAAGGCCCGGGCCACACTTCCTACCTGATTTACTCTGTGCACCATGGAAACGCTTTTCTTTTCATTTCGTTGCCCATTTTAACAGGTTCGAGTGGTCAGACAGCCTGAGTTGTGTTTTTATGTAGAGTTTTGGCACTGAGCCTATTTTCTCTGCTTTAAGCTTCTTGGTAAAAGTAGACTGCTAATTGTCAATATACATCATACATTACATAATTGAGAGTTTTTACTATAATTTCAATGTCTATATCTGTAGAATGTCACAGACAAAAAAAAACATTTTTTAATCATTAGCCGCAGCAAGCTAGGCAAAATTGAATTTTCATTAGATATAAAGAAATGAAATATTTGATTATTGATGGCATTTATCAAAGGAAAGCTCAAAAGTAAAAAGATGGGACTGGTGGTAGCAGCACCTCAGCAGCAATGCTGTCTCTGTTGACATTACACTTGTGAAAGTTTCAGCAGTAAAGTAGCTGTCACACACGGGTAAAGGTAAGCAGTGTGGACGAGGCCTAATGTGGATAATGTGTCAGCCATGCAGATTAGCTCTGTTATTCCCCCTTGTTTTTCATTTTAAGGCTGTAAGCAACAGCATGGTTCATTGGAGCAAAGTGGATTAGTTTTTTTTTCTCTGAAAACAGGCAGACAAGAAATTTGTTTCAGCCAAAGGTTATCATCAAATGGAAAAATCTGCTTATCCATCTCACAATAAATTGCCAATTGCTAAATGAATAGTTGCCAGTGGTGGGTCTGAAAATATTGACATATTACTCATAGGGATGGGTACTGTATTCAACAGGCACCAGCGATAAAAACTGTTGTATTGATCAATTCTGAGATTAATGGTTCTGCTGTTGGTATTGGTGAAATATAAAGAAAATATTTAGGCTACAAAAACATCCTAAACATTTTAGCTCACCAGCTCCATTTCTAATTTACAATAAGATCAAGACTAGTGTGTTCTTGAGCAAGACACTGAAGTTTTAAATTTCCCCTTGCGGGACATAAGGGAATCCATTTATTTTTCATTTGAGACATTATGCAATTCTACTCTGTTTTTGCTTTGAAGTGTGGGTAAGATTTCAAATGGGAAGAGGAGGGGGATTATAGTGGTCTGTGAAGGATTATGAGGGACAAACGTCTGCTTCCAAACATTACAGATCCTGTTTTTTAAGTCATACCTTCTTCTAGGTAATAAGAAGTTTATAAAAATGTGTTTCCACTGAAAATAAATAAATAAATGATTCCCTAACTTACTTAAAATGCAACTAATAACAAAGCACTAATTAGACAAAATATTGTTGGTCTGCAATTTTGGGGTTATCTTTGTTTATATCAAATAGTGTAAACATTTTCTTTTGTTCCAAATATCTTTTCCTGCACATTTGGTCTGAGCTGATAACTTAAGTGTATAAAGAATGTAATACTGCTCTCTATTTCCCTGTGGTTTCGCAAATAGTAATTTGTCCCTGGATGTGCTACCCGTGAAAGGACCCCAAGGTCTGGCCCTAAGAGTGGCAGAACCATCCCATAAGGTAGCATTTTCAATGTAGCTTCTTTAATAGACGATATGCTCTCAATACATTTTTGATTGCATCTTTTATGGAAGACAATGGAAAAGGATTTTGCCTGAATTAAATGGACTATGAAGTTTTGAGTGCTGAGTCTCTCCCCTAAGGCTTCAGAGTCCTCGGACAGGCAGCAGGAATCTTGGTCCGTTCAGCCAGAACATCTTGTCCTCACTGCTCCCACCATCAGTAAGTAGCAATTTGGGTTCTAACATGAATTGAAATATAGCATTGTTTCGCTGCAATTTTAAGTTCTACTCATGTATTTCAACGCTTTGCTGGGGTTGGGCCGTTTTTGTTTGTTTTTGCTTTTGCCGTCATTGGGCAAACATTTCATAGCCGTTCAGCATATTGTAATTTAAGAGTTGCGAGGAGAGTTATGGCCAATCATAGGTCTTTTCTGAGGGAGGGCATTTGTATTGGCTATTCTTACAAATGCAGATCCATGTGTCAATTCACATTCATCCTGACCTACTGGTTGCTTGTGGAATAGTTCAAGAGATTCACTGATTTCCCGGCTGCGCTGTTTCCAACCACGGCCAGAAGTCCATAGCTAGTGGGTCGTAATTGGCTAAGCCTCACACTGGTACAGGGGTTAGGTTGGATAAAGTATTCTGGGTTCACTAGTGTCCCCCTCTGGGTGGTCCAGGCCTCTTGGTTAAGTGAGCGGAAAGTACTCTGCTTCATTCTCCTCTGACGGCCAAGCACTGTGCTTTCCCCACCAGACCGTAATGTATAAAATAGTGAGTGCTTGTTGTCATGTGACTTGGAGGAGACGCATGCTACGGCTTCCTCCTTCCTGTTGACCTTCTAGAGAGGTATCAAAGAGACTGACCCAGCAGTAAGCAACTCGTGGAATTCAGGTGGGGGAAAAGGAGGATACAAGAATAAAAAATAATATTCATGTTCTCTATTGCAGCTTTAAAGGGGTCTGATTTTTAAATCCTGCTAACATGAACATGGGATAAGATTCTGGAATAAAATGTTACAATTTCATTCATCAAACACATCGATCCAAAGCAACCTACCTTTGAGAGTTTGTATAACGCAAGCGAGAATGTAGTCAGGAGTGAACAATGTGAGTAAGTGCCCTAAAGCTAATCTCGAGTCTGACAGGATGTAGGTGCCATCAGGCAGTGACCAGAGGAAATTATATGATAATGATTTTCACCATCTGCAGTCTTTTGTTGGCTTTGCTAAATAAATCTTTATTACAGATCACCAATGCTTATATTGTTATTGTTCTAGATGGTGCAGCCACTACCAGGCAGGTTCAGATCCGGAACAACACATCCAGACAGCTGAGTTTTGAGTTGTCCTGGCCTGCCCATTGCCTAACCATCACCCCCCAGCATGGAGTTATAGAGCCACAGTAAGAATTCACTATCGCTCTTACATACCACAAACTGAAGATGTAAAGGTGTGTAATGTAATAGCATTAAACTTGTCATCAAAAAATAATGTTCATTGTCTCCCTACTGCCAGAAGTATGCTTCTAGTCAATTTTATAGCCCATTATCACAAACTAAAAATGGGCTTCAGTGGACTTTACATTAACACAACATCCTGTCCTTAGACCCTCACATCAGATCAGAAACAACTCCCTTAAAAACCATTAACAGGAAGAAACCTCAGGGAGAGCCACAGAGGAGGATCTCTCTCCCAAGACAGACAGATGTGTGATGGATGATGTGTACACAGAATAAGACACACTTTACATCATACAACATGATCACGATAACAGAATTCTTATTGAATTAAAAAGATAAGAGTACTAATAATTATAACCTCCTTCATAATGAAGATATTAATCAATGAATATCTAAAATCCAAACACGCCAGATCAAGCCACTAGGCCAAGATTCATCATATGTTGCATGTGGACAAATAGACAGGTGGATGAGGATCCTTAAAAGAGGTGAGAATAGCAGCAGACAGATCAGTTTAAGCATCATAATCCAGACCACTACACTGGCACCAATTACAGGTCTCCCAGGTTCATGTGAGGTCACATACATAGAAAATGAGGACAACAAAGGAAACGTGCAAGGAGTCTTAAACATGTTATCATTTGTGTGATGCAGCTTGATCCTTTAATCCGCCAATAGATGGAAGGTTGTGGAATGATACTTGCATAAAGGGAAAATGTCAGGATGGCTTTCAGACCTACTAGCATTACCTACCTACCTTTGATGCAACTATTTCCCCACTATCTGTTTTTTTGTTAACCTAGGTGTCACCTGCAGGTTCTGATCAGTCCCAACCCCTCGCTAGCCACCAAATCTGCACTACTACCATGGAGTGGACAAATTTATATCCAATGTGACAGTCATCAGAAGGTATAAGATATCAGACGAGCTGACGTGAATAATGTTGAATCCTTTTTGAATGTTAATTACTTCATGTTGGTACTCTTTTTGTCACTGGAGAATGTCATCTGCTAAACACTGGAAACATATGTTGTTTCAGTCCATCAAGGTTCAGATTCGTCAGGATTTGACTCTGGACGTTTCAGCAGCTCCCGCAGATAGGACCCTGTCAGCATTGACTCCACAGGCTGCCACCCCTCTCTTGCCTTTGGTTAGGACCCGCAGCCAGACTGGTCAGCCCTTTCTGACCCCACAGCCCAAAGCACTGGTGGAGATCAGCCACAAAATGATTGTCTTCCCTGCTACTCCCTCTGGGGAAACTTCAGGTAGTAAAGAAGATTCCAAGCAGCTTGAATTATAATTCAGGCAAAGGTATAATTCAAATAGACCAACTCTGGATCCCGATAGAAAGGGATTTACAAACCAGGGTTGTACTGCTTTGCTTCAGAAGCCTGCCTGGAGGTGGAAAATGGAGAAGAGGAAGTCAGGTGGTACTTATCATCCTTTGCCCCTCCATATGTTAAGGTACTCCTCCTATATGTCACGTTTATTCATTTATTTTCTGCCACTCATCTGTTTATTGATCAGTTTCTTCAGTATCCCTTTTCTTTTAATATTTTTTTAGAGAAGACCTTTATTTTGCAGTTGTATTCCAGTTTCTGTGTACTTCTTCCTTTCTGCTTTCTAAATATATTATTGATGTGTCTTCTTTCCTCTTTTGGTAGTGCAGTTATTTTCTCTGTGTGTCTGTTAGTATCTGTTGCTGTTCTTTGAATGCATAGATTAAGCTAAACACCATATTCTTATCCTTATTC
>OMLC01030861.1:5988-23281 GCA_900302585.1 Regalecus glesne
CCTTATAAACAGTACCTTGCTGCCACACAACAATAGGTTGGTTTCACATGCAAGTTGGGTGATCAACTGCACATTCAGTGACAAAGGGCACCATTCACAGAGGATTGGGGAATGTTCGCGATCACGGCATTGTAAGACGCCGATAGGTGTACTCTCAGGCCACCGCCCCTATTCAGCGAGGGTCGCTCCCTCTTAACGTAGATGGCCTCCTTCACCCCCCTCTCAAACCAGCGTTCCTCCCTATCAAGGATGTGAACATCATCATCCTTGAATGAGTGGCCACTCGCCTGTAGGTGGGTGTAGACCGCAGAGTCCTGACCCGACGTGTTGGCTCTCCTATGCTGCACCATCCTCTTAGCCAGCGTCTGTTTGGTCTCCCCGATGTACAAGTCACTGCAGTCCTCCTGGCATTTAACAGCGTACACTACGTTACTCTGTTTGTGCCGGGGGACCCGATCCTTGGGGTGGACCAACTTTTGCCGCAAGCCCCTGAACACACTGCGGCAAAAGTTGGTCCATTCTATGGTGTTGTTGTTGAGAGGAACCTCTGCCAGTTTACTCCCTGGTGCTAATCCTGTGAGATTGGTGTGCCAATCGCATTCCCCTTACTGACAATTATCCTGTCACTTTAACTGAAGAAACCTATGAGGTTTAGGATCATTTCCCAAGCAGACAGGGTACAGGTAGTAAGTGAAAAGAAACATCTGTATAGATATAAGAAGTTTAAAAGGGCTGAATGTGTACATTCCCCACTGAACCCCATCCCCAATGGCCTCCAATCCTGTCTGGCCACTGGGACAGAGAGATATTCTGATCTAGATCAGCCTGGGTCTTTCAAGGCCGGATGTGTGTGTTGAGTCACCATGATGACTGTCTCTCCCAGTCTTCTGATTATTTGCAGAGAGGCCGCGAGCGAGCAATCCCTTGCTCCTCAGTCAATAAGGCTTCGCTACTGGCTCATAGTATCACACGGTCAACTCCTTACACAAGGCGTGAGTTTCTCTTTAGAGTCGATGAGAATATACATTATTGGCCAATTGTGCATAGACATGAGGAATTTGACTCGGGGACACCGCAGCTTTTAGCACTTGCAGACGTTATACACAGAAAAAGGAAGAAAAAAGGCAGAAGTTTATAACAGCGAACATTGGAGGCAAGCATGTGTGCACAACAGGTATCTTACCACTATACAGAGTTTTGTTGCAGTTGTAAGGAGTTAGAACCCAGTGCATGGTTTTGGATGGGATGTCAGTCGATCAATCCCTCAAGCTCCATCTAAGTCCTTGTCCACCCCCACAACAAGGCTTTTGTCTTATGTCGATGTCTAGAGGGGGTGGCATAGCTCAGTGGATGGAGTAGCCATCTGGTGATCAGAAGGTTCCAAGTTTGATCCCTGGTCCTGCAGGAAGCATGTCAAAGTATTTGTGAGCAAGACCCTGAACCCCTAACTGCTCCTAAGTCCCAAATGGTGGCCACTCACTGCTCCTCTACAATAAGATGGGTTAAATGCAGAGAACTGCAAATTTCCCCTTAATGGGACTAATAAAGGAAATATATTATTATTATTTTTCTTCATATTTTTTTTGTTATTAATTTATTTTAGCCTTAACATTGTGTGACTCCACCCCCAAGCCTGTAGGGTCTGTCACTACTTGGTGTTTTGGGGGTTCCTATTTTACAAATTAAGCATTACAGTAGATTCAACAGCGGACTTTACAAGGGCTTATCCAAACCACAATCATATCTGTCTGGGTGATAGGGTAAGGAAAAAGAAGAGAGGGTAACATATGCTTAAGAATATGCCCATCATCATCTGAAAAGCAGGAGGAAATAAAGCTGATATAAAAGGG
The DNA here is from genome assembly GCA_900302585.1 of Regalecus glesne. Classification (NCBI taxonomy): domain Eukaryota; kingdom Metazoa; phylum Chordata; class Actinopteri; order Lampriformes; family Regalecidae; genus Regalecus; species Regalecus glesne. Next base: position 7,839 of record OMLC01030861.1, read on the forward strand.
CTGTTTATCAGGACAAGAGAAACGTGTGTTCCCAAGGTAAAGGGGATAGAAAGAGAAAGAGGAGAAGAATATGAAGGGAAAGAGCGGTTCGAGTGTCCACAGGGATCTCATTATAACACTGTCTCCTCAATCTAGAGGTTTGTTGATAAATAGTGATCATTAACATCATTACCCAAATTGAGTGGTGTTCTCAAGGCCCAAGAGTGTGGCCCCTGGAAGTCGGTGCTCAGGTACTTAACAGAGATAATGCTCCCTGACATTGAATTAGTTCTCTTAGGTCATGAGACAAACACCCCTGCAAAACAACCTTATTGACCCTCCCCTGACACAAATTCTCTCTCTCTCTCTCTCTCTCTCTCTCTGTCTCTGTCTCTGTCTCTCTCTCTCTCGCCACCCCTCTCTCTCTCTCTCTTCTCTTTCCCACTCTCTCACACACACCCCCACCTCCTCTCCATTGGCTGAAAACGGCTTCCCATGTCTTGACGATATGTAAAAATCCAGAAAACTGCTGGCTATGTGACACATGACTAGTAGCTCAGTGGGTGCCTCTTGTTGCTCGCATTGTTTCTCTGTGGGAGATCTCCCTTGCCAGATGCCTGATCCTGCCAGCTCTGCTGCCTGCGAGTGGGTCATGCTGCTCCTTAGGCTCACGCTCCAGCACAACCCTGATAATCTCAGTTTTATTTGAACTTGTTTTAAAAATGCAATGGAAAAGTCCACAAAAATCAGATCAATATGAAAGGAAAATGCCTCGTCGTCTAAAATCTCAACCATGAAACTATTTGATCAACTCTTCCAGGCGTTGATTGCATATATGGAGCATCTCAAAGCCTCTAGCCAAAGTCATACTGTACTATAGTTGGTCAAATGTCCTTCATTCGAATCAATGGTCCCCTGAAATGGCATTTAGAGAATGGCAAGCACGCGTTTTGATTTATATCTGAATGAAGTGGAACTGTGGGGTGAGATTTTGAGGAAGGAGGGATTCTGATTTTGAAAAAAAAAACACCTATCCAATAATGTTCTTGCCTTTTTATAGAAGAATGTGGATGTCGATTATGAGGGAGCTTCAAATTGGTGGTAATGTATCGTGAGTCTTATCTCAATCTCACTCCCCGCATATCATTAATTTTTTTTCCATCGTATGCCTGCTAGTGTAGGGTGTGTAACGGTAGATGGCAACAACGTAATTATGCGCTTGTGATAAATTGGGTGCACCACTTACTGTTGTAGGAAGCTAAGACAAACCAAATTGATCCGTTTCAGATGCATTTTCTTTACTTCAGAGAAACACATAATGACTTTCAATAGTAGAGATGTTAATGTCTAACAACAGAATAAATGAGAAAATGGAAGAGTAAATGGGAGGAGCAATTACAAAAAAAAGGTTAAACTCTTTCTCGGGCTTAAAATGAAGATGATTTAATATCAACTTCTATCAAAGGTAGCTGAAGTGACTTAAACCAACTTGAGATGTAGCATCATTGTAGAGATATTTAGTCACTCGTAGACAATGCAATGCCCAATAGCCATGCAAAAATAAGCCCGCATTGGTGTTATTTATATGAAGTTTGTGGATCTAGCATACCCATGAGGAAACGGTCTGGATTATCATTGGCTAACATCAGACTTGGGAAGTCAGTGAAGTCTTTATAGCTCCTGGGCAAATGACTGTTTGGAGATACTTCAAGAGTTAAGAACTTCAGTCGTGCTAGTACAGCAAAATTACAATTGTCATTCTCGAATGGTACATACAGAGAACAAAAAGACAGAGAAGAGATAATAAATATAAAATAATATTAATGAAAAAGTTTAGTCTAAACAATAAATACATATAAAGTACAGTTTGTGATGAAGTGCAATACAACCTATCAGGTGCAGAAACATTGTTAGCAAAAGTGCTGTAGGAGTGCAGTGGACAGATGGAGTGGCTTAGAGTGACATTTGAGAAAATATTACTCATGTTGCACCATAACCTGTTGTGGCAGCACCTCAGTCTCATCAGACTGAGGAGATGTTTGAGTTCATTAGGGCCAAAGCCCTTAGAGAGAAACTGCATTTCAGTCTATTTGTTAATGTTCATGTGTAGATTGATCTGATTGGAGGAGCTGAAACAGATGGTGTACTGGGTATGTAATGTATTTTATGATCTTAGCCCTCCTCACACAGTGAATGCTGTGAAGTTGTTCCAGTGATGGCAGCTCAATGCTAACGTTGTCCTGTGCTGTTTTCATAACATGCTGGAGGGCTTTTTTGTCAACTTTGATGCAGCTTCTATACAAGGTTGTCATGCAGTTTGTTATGAGGCTCTTTGTGGTGCATCTATAAAGTTTGACGAGCAGCTTTTGGAGGAGGTTTGCTCCTTAGCTTCCTCTGACAATGTAGATGCTGTTATGCTTCACCCACCATTACTGGGGTGTTTTCAGTCAAATGGCAACAGTCTTTGCTACAGTCAAATGTCAATAGATAAAAGTGATATTTGCTCTGTTGTTGCTATGGGCAAAAGTCAAATAATAAAACATTGGCTCATCTGTCTCAGTCAAAATAATCTGAAATGTATTTAATCATCCACATCAAAACATGATCACACCTGAGGCTTCCTTTGTAGTACAAACATTTATTCAAACTCGATGCTTGCACCTTGGTGAGGGGAAGACAAAAACAGACAGACAGAAATATGGAATTGGCAAACTACTCTAAATTTGAGAAACTTGCAAAGCGAAAAGACTCAAGACTGGAAATGACTATTTAGAAAGAAAAACTTCTAGAAGCACACAAAGAGGTCAAGAGTCTGAATGGTGTAAGAGGCAAGATCAGAGCACAAAGAGGTCAAGGAGCTACAAGCTCCTCCAGAGAGCCTGTAATGTAAGAGAGAGAACACTGAACATTTTGACTTTTCATGGTCTACTTGACTGGAGCGTATCAGACGGGGGATGGGGTCCACTTCCTCACTGATATTCATTCCGAGAATTGAGGAGAGAGGATTATTTGATTTAGACAATCCGTGTAAATGTCAAATTCCCATTTTAAACCATGGCCATTTAGCAGTGATGTGTGGTTACAGTATACTGCATAAACCACCAAATAAACATTTGTAAACGGTAACCATTCTATCACATTAAATACTCATCCAATACAATCTAATTAGTGAGATTAATTTCTGAACTATTTATTAATAGAAGAATTAAAGTCAACAAACGATTCATTGTCATTTGATTAAAAATGCTTAAAAAATACAAAATATAAGTTAAAAGTTTATTTATACAGCACTTTTGAAAACATGTGGTTACCAAATGCTCGACTTACAATCATGAAAGATAAGAGTAAATAGATAATGTAAATAAAATCCAAATTAAACATGATGTAGAAAGAGACTGATCAAGCTAAAAATCAACCACAACAGGTCTATAAAAAGGTTTTACAAAGAGATGGGTTTTTGAAGGTGCTTACAACAGTCCAAAGATTCAGCAAATCTAATGAATTAGTGTAGATTATTCCAGATATGTTGGGCTAAAACTGCAAAGATTTGGTCACCCTTTGTTTTGCAATTGGAGTGGAGCATAGATAAAATACCAAGGTTTGAGGATTGGAATGGTCAGTAAAATGAATTAGAAGTGAGAAGATAGGAAATATAACTGGGGCGAGGTCACGCGGTGCTTTAAACATATTCAATAAGATCTTGTAGGTTATTCTGAATTTTATGGCAAGCCAGTGTAACTATGCCAAACTAATATAATGTTAGATGACTACAGAATAACATCCATAGTATCGACCCATCCATCGTCCACTGCTTATCTTAGGTTGGGTTGTGGAATCATACTGGAGCCTATCCCAATGCTTATTGGGCGAAAGGCAGGGAAACACCCTGGACAGGTTGTCATTCCATTACAGACACAGACTAGATAAAACTTGAAAACCAACAATAGCATAAGATGACCAAATACAGTCAACAGAATATAGTTTGACCAGAAAGACTTGACAACATGTGGTCACTAAATGGCAGTATAGCTACGTGCCAGGAATGCACATAAAACTTTGAATTAATACCTCAGTCTATTCGGGGGGTACAGTTAAGTGAGTTAGATAATTGTTCAATATGTCTGCTGAGTAATGGCTGAATGAGATCACTAAACGGTGAGACAGTTGATTCACATTAATTCAGATGCACGTAGAGACAAGGGGTAACAATTTAGGACTTGATATTAGCATTTGCTACGTTATAAAGTGAGGGGTTTGGGTGTGTAATTATGCAACTGTGAAACTGGGACAGAGGAGAGGGTTTGAGATTTAAATTGTTCAACTCGAGTCATTGTCCGGTTTCCATCAAAGGACGATGATGAGAGTTTCTGTCTTTTTGTGGGGATGAGATTAAATCTTCTGCCAGTGATCAGCGGTGACATTAACCTGGGTCTCCATATTGAAAGCACCTGGTGCCGGTGATGGGTTGGAAAGATCATTGAATTGTCTCTTGTGTCCTGTGGTGGGCTGCTAATCATGTCAAAAGGCATGTAGCCTCTCTGCTGGGGGTGGGGTGGTGGGGGGGTCAGGAAAAGGGAAACATTCTTACAGACACAAAAATAAAACAAATTACGGCTGTGCAAATGGAAGCCAAAGTCTAATTGGAGGCAAGATTGGCTTTTACTTCTTGCAAATCTTGTCAATGAAAGGAAAGAAATAATTAAATGCAAATGTGGACCAGGATCTCGTTTAACTTCCTTGTATAACGGCAGCAGCTGTGGCAACAGCTGTTATGATTTGGTCTTAGTGACTTTGGATGGCTCTACATTTGGCGAGAATGGGTCCGATTCTAACGTTGGGGTCTTTGCTGACTTGAAGCCACAAGGAGTCCTCTAGACTAACCTCAATGACATCAGATGTCAATGACAAAAACTATTGTAGTGCCTTACCGAAAGAGCCCCATCGCCAAGGATGTGTGTGTTTTTGTCCTGTGTCGGTGTCTCCACTCCAGTCATCCATCTCTAGTCAAAACCTTGGTGTTGGAGTGCACAATCACTACTTGAGGAGAGAACAGTTGGTTATGTGCATGTCAGAAGATACCAATGGTACCAAACCATGAAGTGAGCACACAAAGATGCAGTAGAGAGATTTGAATGAGCAGCTTGAACAAGGTTTATTGGCACTTCTTTTTGGGCTTTTAGGGCCGATGCTTAGCTTTCAAAACACTACTATGAGATCACTTCCAGCCTTTGTCTTGAAGGTCTGAATCACCTTTGCTTTCAGGACGCATTTTTGTTATGATCTTGGTAAGATATCTGCCCTAAACTTTAGAAGACTTTGACATATAGTGGGTATGAAAAAAAACCTCTCTGTGTTTGTTTTTCAGGTTCTTCCTCTGGAGAACCAGATGAGGGATCGCAAGCGTTTTCCCATTGCTCTTAACATTGGGATGGGCATTGTGACTATCCTCTACGTTATCCTGGCAACACTAGGCTACCTACACTTTGGTGACGAAATCAAAGGAAGCATCACCCTCAACCTTCCTCACAATGCATGGTAAGGCACCGTTTCAGTGAAAGAGCTAAAGGGACAAAGTCTTAAAAAGACATGGTCACAGATACCTTGAGATAGTGTGTGTGTATGTGTGTGTGTGTGCATTTAGAATAAGTATGTTTCAAAAGCAAAAACTGATATAAAATGAAACTTAAGGACTGAAATTGGACACAGACCGTATATACATGTGCAGACTCGAGGCTAGTAAGTGTTCCATAGGCTGCTTGTGGGCTGTTGTGGGAATCTATAAATGCTGTTTCTATGATTTTATTTCCAATGACTTTCCAGACAATTTTAAAGGTAATTCACCCTGCCGTGGTAGTGTGCGTTTCGGGAACTGACGAGCCAGATGTTGCAAGTTTAAACCCAATGCAGGGCATCAGCAAGGGGATCCAGTCTTAATCCCCCAAGCTCCATCTAAATCCATGTCCACCCCTGCAATATGGGGACTAATCGTGATATGTAAAAATGGACCTTTCCATCTGCCAATATACAGACATAAGTTATTACCAGGGGTGATGTCAAACGAAATTGATCAAATGGGTCCGTTTTGTATTCCCTAGAGGAAAACATGTGAGAATAAGTGCTGAGTTTTCAGTTTGCAACACACTCTCACAAATGTAACGGCATAGATTACATACTAGATGCAGTACACACACACTCGTAGGACTGCATACTCGCTGGATTGTATTACCTCCTGTCCAAAATATTACTTTTGCATAGTGTTCTACCTTCAGCATAGCCTCAGATATTGTAACCTAAGTGCCAAGTTAATTTTCATAATCTCATTAAGTGCACACACTGTCATAGCTACTGGCATTTTCAATTGCCATGTACATAGATGTACATGGGTTATATTAATTCACTATACGAATAGCTAAAAGGGCACTTGGTTCCCCAAATAGGAATGTGTCTGGAGATTGAGGGAAGAAATGGCCAGCATCTCTGTAAAAGCCCATAACAAACCGATGGATAGACTTGTGTTTGAGGCTGCAAAGGCTAGTGTGTTGTGAGGGGGAAAAGAGCCAGCCCGTATCTGTAATGCTAGCAGGTGTTGTATCTGTCAGCTTGGGCTAGATTGGACAGCTGGTTTAAGAAACAAGCTTTAAAAGGTGGTCGAGATACAAATTGGCTTTTCCTCTCAAGCCTTCCCCGCCCATCCACTATCACCAGTGCAGACCATCTTTAAACGCAGTGCAAAGCAGTGACAATCACTTCAGCATGTACCTGCAGTGGCATCTGACATGGAGCTTGTGTGTAGGAGAGTCTCTGCATGACAGTGATTGTCTGTTGTGTTAATCATTGTGGTTGATGGAGGATGACTTCCCACACTGTCTGTTTTTATACGAGTTTAATCATAGTCTTAATTGAAAGTGCAGTATCTATGTCACTCATTTAGATCAATTTTACCATAGAAATTGTTTAATGTGCCCACCCATGTATATGTTGGCACATTTATAGCCAGCATCAGTTGCCAGTAGAGGAATAATAAAGTTGTGCTATAATTCCTGAATTCATGTGGGTGTAATTCAATGAATTAGCCTGCATAATTGAAATTAGGCTTAAGGGGATTTGAAGGACTTTTACTGAGTGATTGATGAATTTGCATGTTTTATTACCCTGTGCTTGATCTACACAATTTAGCAAAAGACATTCACGTCGATTCTCTGTTTCTCAGTCCTCCAATATGTTAGAGCTGTAATCAAGCACAGTTGCCCATGGACATGATCTCAAACATATGCACAGAGTTCATATCTAATCAGTAGAAAGTGTAACCCCAAACTAAACTGATGAGCCAAGGCATTGAAACCACCTGGCTAACATGCTGTTAGTCCTCTATGTGCCACTAAATAAGCAACTGCCTGCCAAGGCATGGACTCATCAAGGCCCCTGAAGGTGCCCTGTGGTATCTGGCACCAAAACATAAGCAGCAGATCCTTTGAGTCTTGTAAGTTGCAAATTGGCGCTGCCATGGATCAGACTTGTCGGTCCAGCGCATTCTTCAGATGCTTAATCAGATTTAGATCTGGAGAACTTTGAGGGCAACACCGTAACACTTCATGTTCATTAAGCTAATCCTGAATTATGTGTGCGGTGTGGCATAGTTCATCATCCTGCTGAAAGAAATAACATCACCATGAAGGGATGTGTCAGGTTTGCAACAGTGTTAAGGTCAGTGGCCCATGTCAAATTGACATCCACATGAATGGCCAAACCCAGGGTCTCCCAGCAGAACATTACCTAGAGCATCACACTCTCTCCCTCGGCTCATCATCTTCCCATAGTGCATCCTGGTGCCATCAGTTCTCCATTTCATCCAAGGAAACAAGACTTATCAGTCCAGGTGAACTTCGTTCACTGTTCCAAGGTCCAGTTCCAACGATCACATAGCCATTATAGGCACATGGGACATCAGACAGGGGTCTTCACAGGTTCTCTGACCAGTGTGCAGCTACACAGACCCATACACAGGAAGTTGCAATGCTGTGTGTTTTGACAGATTGCTCCCATAGCCATCATTAACATTTTTTCTGAGTCGTGCCACAGTAGACCTTCTGTCAGCTTGGATCAGACCGAACAGCCTTTGTTGCCCTCATGCACCAGTAATTCTTGGGCGCTCAACACCATGTCGCAAGTACTGACCAGGGGCACCTCACAAGCCTTGTTGTTTCAGAGATGCTCTGACTCGGTCATCTGGCAATAAAAATGTGGCCCTTGTCAAAGTCGCCCTGATCTTTACTCCTGCCCATTCCTCCTGCAGCCAACAAGCTGACTACAAGAAGTGATTGTTTGCTTACCATCTAATCTACCCAGATCTTGACATGTGCTCTTGTTTGGAGATGGTTGACGTCATTCAGTTCACCTGTGAGTCTTCAGAGTGTTTTTGGCTTGGTATTGATTCCAACCTCCATGTTATCAACTTCCCATAAACAAAGGCCAGATTGGCTTTCACTTCAAGTTGCAATAAGGACAAAATCGTCCGTGGTGTTTGGCCAAAGGTATAGGGGACAAGCAGAGTTTCTGAAGGCCAGAAATATTCTCTTGGATCCTGTACACCCAACTCGGCTCAAGTCTCCTCCATGCTCCACTTTGACACAGAGTGTACTATAAATCAAGTCACCACCACTGCCCAGGGGGCAGTAGCCCTTGTTTTTGCCTGATAGAATAACCATTTAGAAATATAGCACATGCATCATATCGGCTTTCCCTAGATAACTAATGTATAATATTATGCATACACTGAACTGGGACTGAGTAGCTACAGAGGCAAGTGGAGTAAAAAGTTACGGAGATGTGTGGTGCTGCTATTGCATGAACATTTCAACCTGCAGTAATGACGGATTTTGCAAACTGTCAAGACTCTCTGTGGGTGTCTGCTGTTGCTTCTCTGAGGATTGCCCTTGCCCATATCAGTGGTCCTACCCACACCTCCCTATATCAGCATGTACCCCTCTGTTACCTTAACAGCCCAAATAGGACCCATGGGCCAATCAACTCCTGCCTAAAATCTCCATGTTCCAGTCTGTAATTATCCATCAGAGGATTCCTCACTGTGCTTCCTACATAGATTGACAGACCTCATCACCCTGCTCTTTCTGCCTAATGGCGCCTTCTCAGCATTTGTTATGCTATCCTTGCTCTGTCTTTAGCCTTGCCCTTTTGTTGTAAAGGACAATGAGCTGCACCACAAGCCCCACCTGGTTGCTTTTCCTCAGGCCTCAGACCTCACCTCTGTCAGAGACCACAGAATACCCCGCTTGGCAGGATGCATCTAACTCCTATCAAGATGTCAACAGGGCTTATTTGAAATACAAACTGCTTAGAAACTAGCAAGTTCTAGACCCATCATTTAAAATCTGACATTGGTTTAAATGGCGATAACGGAATGGCTCCATAAAGCATGCTTTCTTTTTTTCCTAGAAGTTATTTCATCCGTTATTACAACATAACCATCTATTGAATCCTTACGTTTAACTTGTTAGGTGTTATCGGCACTGTCACTTTCTCCAGTGCATTGGGGGGTAGTTCAAAGGGAGTAGTTTAATGTGTTAATTTAGAACATGCCACATGGTCTCCTTTAGATGCCTGCAGGGGACCTGTCTCACACAACCTGTGCAGCAGATACAACAGATGTACACGTGTAATTTTTGCTACAGTGATTCCCTCGAGTGATTGAAATGCATGACATCATGATATTGTATGGCTGTCCGAAGCATAGAAATGTAGAGTATTAGTGAAGATGGAAATCTGTACTTACTTCAGGGGGCGTTTAGCCCAGGAGGTAAGGCAGTTGTCTAGTAATTGTAGGATTGATGGTTTGATCCTCGGTCCCTTCAGATAGCATGTTGAAGTGTCGTTGAGCAAAACACTCAACCCCTAACTGCCCCCTTATAGCAGCTCACTGCTCCTTACGATTAGAAAGGTCAAATGTAGAGAACAGATTAATTCTATGTACAATGACAAATAAATGAAAGTTCCTCTTCCTCAGTAGCTCAGCGTAGAAGGACGTGCGGCCCTACCATGGGGGCATCAGAGAAGGGCATCCGGCCTTAATCCCCCATGCTTGGTAATTGTGAGGCATACGTTGTAAAAGGCTTTGAATGGTTGCTATACTAGAGAGGCACTATAAAAATGAGCCCACTTACCATTTACTTACTTAGACCTTACACAATGAGCCTCTAATGAGAGTTGTTTATTCATAATGGCATTTTTCCCCAACCTAAGAATGTGGTGAATGTGGGAGGCTAATGCATTATCACATCTAATCTTGTTGCAAACACAACAGTGATGACTAATGTACATCCTGCAAGAACCACTTTCCACTGTTAAACTGTCATTAGACCTTCCTTTGATGGTACCTCTAAATCTGTACAGCCTCACCTGCCCAATGGTAACCCACCTCTTTTCTTTAGGCGGTTATTGTTTTTGGAATATAATCTATACTATAATATAGGCATTTTGAACCTGATGACTTACAGTAAATTTATCCTTGATTACATGAGCTGCTGAATGAATGATAGCAATGCTTTATTATAAGGGATAGAGGTTCAGTTCATTCCAATTCAAATAGATTATTGTTTAATAGAGCAGGGGAAAATGGTTAGAAATAAAGTAAAATTCATAAAAAAAGGCATTACATACTACACTGTATAAACCTGCCTTAATGAATAACTAAACACTGGACCGTTTTTCTGAGTTTGCAGATACCTACAGGTTGAAAACCATCCAAAGGTTAAAAGGATACCAGGCTGGTCTTACATAAGCATGGCTGCAGCTGACAAAACTAACCGAGTGCATCTGGTTTGGGTGCGAGTGCTCAGCTATCAGCATTGCCCTACAGACAGACAAAAGCAGCACTGGCAATTGTTGGATTCATTAGCTGCATCTGTGCTCATCCCGCAGCACTTACTGCTCAGAGTACAAAGACCAGCCTGGCATGTTTTTAACCTTTAGATGATTTTTAACTTCTGGATGTCTGCAAGCTCATTGAAAAGGCCAACGGTTTAGTTACTCTTTAGTAAAAACAGAAAAGGGGATTCATGAATGGGGTTGTTTTAATTAAACAAGTTTTTATAGAGGCATAATACGATTTGGGCTATGTTTTCTAAACACAAATTAGGCAATTTAATTGCACTGGGGGTAAAGAATTCCATGGTTCTTTAAATCTTGGGTTCAGGAGCTTAAGAAAAACTCACAGAGAAAATCTGCACGAACCTCCATCTGAGGTCATAAACAACTTCCAGATATTTCAAGTTTCCCATCTATAGAATTTCACCATTGCCGATGGATTCGAGGGAAGTTGGAACACAGCTTCTGTCTACTACTAATACAGCTACCACCACTATGAGCTTATTGATTTTCTTCTATTATTACTATTCGGGCTATGCCCGGTTGGCTCAATGCCAAACGAGGCCACCAGGTGCTCACTGATGGGCCTTTCTCCCGGGCCTGACTCCAGACAAGGGCCCAGGGCTTCCTTCAGGCAGGGTAGCCTCACCTCTACCTTGATTTTTCATGGGGTCTTCTCGAACCCCTCTTCGTCTGGCCCCTCACCTCACCTGAGACCGATTTACCATGGGAGACCCTACCAGGATTACAAGGCCCCAGATAACACAGCTCCCAGGTTCATAGGGACACACAAACCTCTGCTCCACGATAAAGTGATGCTTCCCTAGAGAGTTTAGTGAAATTCATCACACATATTTCCAGTCCTTGCCCCGGGGTGGGTTGGGGTGTGTGTTTGATTGCTTGTTGAACTGATCAAACATGCAGAAGAGGGAGATCGGTAGAAGCTATGAATATATGACAAAAACACTTTAGTTTTGTGATCCCACATATCACCGATTTATTAAGGCATTTATATACTCCAAGTTGTTCTTGATTATTGATAACATTTGCTTCAACTCCACCTACACATTACCTCTGAGACATATTGGCAAACAAATTCCCCGTGTTATATTCAAAGCCTGCTGATACCAGGGGTTTAAAAAGAGTTCAGTACCGGTAGTGGAAATGTGCACACAATATGATGTTCAATAGAACACAGTTTCCACATTTCCTCTTCTTACCCAGTGTTATGAAGTTGGTCAGTGGAAGCAATCAAAAATCCATCATTTTGATTTGAAAAGAACAACAGTGCTGATGACTGAGGTCTTTTTACAAGTCATGACTACAAACGAGAACAAAAACTTACTACGCTACTCTGACATGAGATGCCGTGACAACAGTTGCAACAATTAATACAATACAGCTCCTGCAGTGAGTTATTTCGACCACGATATGTGGAGAAAAGCTAGTTCAGGTAAACTTCATAAAGGTTATTACTTGGAAAGCTCTTGTCGGAAATAAATGTTCTGAGCCTGATGGAAGTACAACAGTGTTATTCAGCTGACTTTGTGCCCTCTGGACGTGCTAGAACATTGTTATTACTCCAGTTTATTTTGTCCACAAAGCCAAGTCGGGATGTTGTTACACAGGTAGGTTTGTCATCTCAGACGCCCTGTAATATTGGGTCTAGGATGTCCTATTCCAGGCTCCATCTGTATTCTTCCAATGATCACAGCTGCACACCAAACTCTGGTAGTTCTGCCTTGTACTTGCGAATCAATTGTTCTTATAATGACCACAATCCTTACCGTCAGTCTTTCCTTCTTACTCTTTCACTATTGTGATTTCTCTTCGGAATACCCAGGCTCCTGTAAATATGGAGAAATGGATCCACCAAATCCGACAGTCTCATTTTCTCAATTGTCCCTTTTTGCTTAAAAACCATCACGCTGATCAGTGTGACTCGGACACTGTCAGCAGCACAAGGAATCTTGTGAGGAGTGAAAATTCTAAATAGAATAGCAGTGCACGGTATGTTGTGGCCTGTAATCCGGCGTGTATTGCTGTTTGCTCTCTTGTTGGCAAGCTGTGTATGTAATGGGTAGTGTCTTGTTTACACAGAAAAGAAACTTGTTGCTGTGACCATCTGTGAACACATTCAGATAAAACCACAATGCCCCACATCCCTCGTAATGATAAGTGGTGTTGGCCAAAATAAGGACAGAGCTCTTTGGCCTGGTTAAAGCATTTTGTGGAATATAATGGGGCGGCCCTTTGTCTGTTGTTTCTGGGTCAGATGCCAGCAGAAGGATTTTTTTTTTTTTTTGCACACGCAAACCAACTGAAAGAACTGCAGTTAAAGTGGATACAAAGCACGGTAAATTGAATGATTGATGATAAGTCTACCTCTGTTAGTGACATTATTTTTGCATCAGCAAGGACCCTTATTTGATCAAGATCATGTGATCAAGGTGTTTACATGGTCACTGCAATAGCCAAATTATTGCTTTAACCTGATTAAACTCAAAATGTTTAACTTGATTTGCATGTAAACACATTGATGCATAACAGGTTTAGTGTAGACACTGATGGCTATATGTTAGACTCAACACTAATCTTAAAGTAAGGCCTCAGTCTAACAACTGAGGTACCCATGTACAGTCAGCTCATGCATGTAAAAAATAAAATCTCACTTCAGGCACACGAGCAATTTTGGCAACCCTGCCATAAGATATGTATGAGGAACCCTAAAATTCGGATTTAGGTGGGATCCAAAAGGTCTTGCTGCCTTGGAGCTTTCCAGTGAGACGAGTGTGACAAACCAGTGGGCAAGTTGTGTAAACGTACAGCACAGAGCTGTCCTACCCAGAGAAAAGGCTGTTTATTCATGTCTTTCACACTTGATCAAGAGTGGAATACCAGACACCCACAGTGATTGTAAACGTTGGTCTAAGTTGGAAACGTGGCACAACACTAATGAGATTTATAGCTAGCGCCTGAAACCATCCAAATACGCTACACTGGTTTGTTATCAGCCGGTTGTGTCGTGTTTTGTTGTTCAAACCAGAGGCTTGACTCGGAAGACACAGTCTCTGGCTGTCTTCTACACTGACATGAAGCCGGAGCTATTTATTTTGTAATGAGAGGCCCTTGATCTCAAAGCTACTACAGGTTTTTCTCATTCTGCCTTTTATGAGAAACTTTCTCGTTCTCATTTCTGCTAATGACCTAACTCTCTGGTGTCTTTATGCATGGTCAATAATCCAAGTGAGGAAATCACAAAAAAAGTTGACTCTGCTCAGCTGACATGTGGTGTCCAGCTGAGTCACGGGTTCAATCACCCAAGCTCCATCCAAGTTCATGTCCGCCCCTATAACATGGAGAATAATTTTGACACGTAAAACGGACCCAAAAAATGTTTTTGGTTTTGTTCCTGTCTAGCTCTCAGAATATTTATGGATGAATCCTCAGTTGTTGTACAGCTATTTGGTGAACGCTTAGATGGATCACTTTACTAAAATTGGCCAAAATATTTATATATAGGAAATTGCATATGAACATAATGCGCTTGGACCTGTAATGATTTCATCCAATATTTGGAATTCAAAATTATGACATGCCAAAATGGGAAGCTCTGATCATGACTCAGACTACAGGTAATGTTTTAGTCAATTGACAGTGAAATCAGAATATGAATAAAATATCATGTCAAGCAAAGCACAACTATGCATGCTAATGTTGATAGATGAATATCTTAACCATGCCCCGAACGGGGAATGGCAGTTTGCAGCAAACCTATTTAATGAAAAATCCTTTCTTCTACTTGTTCTCTCTCTCTCTCTCTCTCTCTCTCTCTCTCTGTCTCTCTCTCTCTCTCTCTCTCTCTCTCTCTCTCTCTCTCTCTCTGTCTCTCTCTCTCTCTCTCTCTCTCTCTCTCTCTCTCTCTCTCTCTCTGTCTCTCTCTGTCTGTCTCTCTCTCTCTCTCTCTCTCTCTCTGTCTCTCTCTCTCTCCGAGACACACGACTCCATCACACACCTCTCTCTGTAGGATGACAGCAGCCGGTAAAGGCACGTCTACCAGCATGTCTCACCTTCTCAATCACCTCGCCATAATACACTCCCCCACCGGCTCTCTGATACGCCCGTGCACGGACACATGCATGTACCCACACAAGCCAGCACCCAGGCTTTCTCCTGCTAACTGGTTGTCATAGCATCGCTGCGTGGTTGTCAGTGTCGAGGCATCCGCGGATGTCTGGGGTTGGAGGATGTTTAGAAGAGGGTTTGTGTTGTCAGAGGCATCACTATGCTGCAGATATCCCAGGATGGCTTGCTGAACAATATCTGAGCGGGAGAGTCACAGCGGAAAAAAACGTCTCGGGTCGGTAATCAGTGTGATCTTTTTCCCTTAATGAGTGCCGGCATATTCCCGGTCGACTGCAGACGGGCCGTGCTGAGGCTCCAGTATGAGAAGCCCATCATGGCCTGTTGTGATCTGACATTTCTTTATCTTCCAACTGCATGCCGACCTGGACATGGAAATATGATGCCACTGTCAGAGCCGAGGAAGGGTGGCTGCACCAGATCTGCACAGAACTCACTAT
>OMLC01030888.1:6749-20182 GCA_900302585.1 Regalecus glesne
GGAGCCGATAAGCTAAGAAAACGCTGATCCAAGAAGTTGGAGTTAATACCGTGTCAACATGACTCGTCTCACCTTGAAAGCTTGACACTATTAAAAAGGTCTCTGTGACATTAGCTGAAGTGGGGTTTGGTGGTCACACAGTCAAGGAGCATTTTTGGGATTCTTTATATTTATATATATATATATATATGTTTGATGGAAAACTCTTTCCCTTCTTTCAGTATAGGCTAGTAGGTTGGGTCATCTCTCAATGCTTCAGACAGAAAAGGAGCTGCTGCCTGGAATTTGTTACCTCCCAGTGGAAGCCTCAGTACATGGCACTGAGATGTGCCATGTACTGTTGTTGTTGTTGTTGTTGTAAGAGAGGAAAAGCCTACAGGTAGGCTAGTATTAGTTAAGTGTTGTCGTGGCGCATTTTTCAACGGTAAATGGACTCAATTTTATATTATGCTCTTCTAGTTTAGAGACCACTCATAGCACCTCACATCGTAAGCGTCACATTTACAGAGCACTGGGGATTAAGGTCGGATGCCCTTTTCCTAATGCCCCATGGTGGGATCGAACCCACTAAGCTCGACTTGGGTGCCCTACTGCCGAGCCACTGCGGCCCCCGACTTTGTAGCAAGAAAGAAGTGTGCTATGCTTATTTAAGCTTCTATTCACCCTTCTGTTCAAAATGATGTTAAACTCCATGTTTGCCCCTTTCCAAAAAAAGGATTAAGAAATAATTTTTACCTCGTTGAAGGTCATTCGTATGTGTCATTTTAGTGGCATAATGTGGATTGTGTAACCTGTTACTCTGGGAGGAGGTTTCATGAATTAGATCATGGCTTTAGGAGTCTATGTGCGTCAGGATTTGGTGAGGGCCTCCAGACAAAATCATGGTTGGGCACAGAACAGCTTGAAGTCGACAAACTGAATGACTGTGAGCTCATCTCATCCCCAGAATAATACTGGATGACTGCTCCGAAAACCAAAAGCTGGTATTGACTGTAACAATCATTGCTGTGCACAGATCTCCTGTTTAATCTGCAATTAATTGCATAATCCACCTGCCTTTGTGCACAGCCCTCTGGTCTGACCTAGCCACGCCACAGTTAACTCAATTTCATCCTCGTGTCAATAGCTGCTCCATGGCTTCCATGAATAACAACACTTCATAGGCAAGTGGTTTCTCATACTGAATCATATCCAATTATGGCTGAAGCAAACAGAGGGAAGGTAAACACTAGTGTTTCACAACATCTTTACCTGCTCTAAATTCCTCCCTAAAAGTCAAGCGAGCCAAAAATATTGTTGAAGCCTTGCCATAAGGAAGGGAGGCCCACCATAACAAACAACCTCTGGTTACAGGCCCATTGTTCTCTGGAACGGGGAGGAAGTAACGAAACACATTCCCCACCGACAGCTTTTTTTTTCTTTTTTCTTTCTGAGAAAACTTCTGATCCTGGATTTGATCGGAAATCCAGTCACTTGTCTGCAAGCTACAGTCAAGGCTTCTCCGTTTCTCCCGGATCGCTGTAGCCTCAGTTTCTTACTTTGATGTCTCCTTGGAAACTTCTCAATAATGGAACAACTCAACTGATCACTTGCTCTCAGTCCAATCATACAGTAAAGCTCAGCCTTGACTTTGGTCATTTGTGTCGTTACCACAACTTTGTGTTTTTCTGCTGCAGGATGGAGGCATCCTGCCTGGAACTAGCCCTGGAGGGCGAGCGGCTCTGTAAGGTGGGCGACTACCGAGCTGGTGTGTCCTTCTTCGAGGCAGCCATCCAAGTGGGCACAGAGGACCTTCAGGTACTGAGTGCCATCTACAGTCAACTGGGAAATGCCTATTTCCACTTACATGACTACGCCAAGGCTCTGGAGTTCCATCACCATGACCTGACCTTGACAAGGCAAGACGATCAAAAAGATATAAACATCCATGCTAGCGCAGGTTTACACTCTTTGCCCTATTTCCACTTTTACCCTATTCACATACTATGACTCAACTAGGACTATTGGGGACCTACTTGGTGAGGCTAAAGCCAGTGGAAACCTTGGCAACACATTAAAGGTGCTGGGGCGATTTGACGAGGCTGTGATTTGCTGCCAGAGGCACTTGGATATCGCAAGGGATATGGATGACAAGGTGAGGCAGCGGCAGCAGCAGGATATACAAGCAAATAACAAGACTCTTTGTTCTGGAGCTTGAATTTAGTTTCGACGTTCATTCCTATTACTTTGCAACATCTCTCCACTGGTCTTGTTTTAGGTGGGACAGGCAAGAGCACTGTATAACTTTGGAAATGTGTACCATGCCAAAGGTAAAAGTATATGCTGGAGCAGAGCTGAGCCCGGAGACTTCCCCGAGGAGGTCATGATAGCACTTAAGAAGGCAGCTGAATATTATGAGTAAGTAGCCATGTTTGGTGTTAGTGAGTAAGGATGTTTCATAGTCAGGTGCTCTGCTTAACCACATATATATATACCACAGAATAAGTTGAGATATGGTCATCTGATTGTTACTCAATTTACCAGGGCGAACTTGGCCATAGTGAAGGAACTTGGAGATCAGGCTGCCCAGGGCCGAACCTATGGTAACCTGGGCAACACGCACTATTTGCTGGGAAACTTTCGCAAAGCCGTCGCTTCCCATGAACAGGTATAGTGTAACCTTGAAAAACTTGCATAAAAAGTAATTTCTTTAAGAATAAACTCCTATTCAGATACATTTGAACACACAAATGACTGAACAAGAATCACTGGTAAGTAAATGAGAGAAATGACCAAATGTGTACGTGTCTATTTCTTTCCTCAGCGCTTGCTTATAGCCAAGGAATTTGGCGACCGCTCGGCTGAAAGACGGGCCTACTGTAACTTGGGGAATGCCTACATCTTTCTTGGGGAATTCAATGTGGCAGCTGAACATTACAAGTAAGCCAGCTCATTATGGCCCGGACGAGGAATCCATCTTCTGTCGTCCTTACTTCACACTCCAGCTGGGACAATAATAGAGGAATCCTAAGTGTCCGCCAGCAGCATTTAACATAGCAAGGAGTCTCATAGGGCTTGGTCTTATTAGACATGGCAACCACAACAGCTCTCTAATTCCAAAATGGAGAACACATCTCACTGTCAAAAGGCTTACAGGCAGTCAGTGTGGGGTGAGATCAATCAAATTGTCATTCACCATTCCTTTAAGTAAATGCTTAGCATTGATTTGGCCCCTTAGAACATTGTTCTGATGAGTGTAACATTTCCTCCAAATCTTAAGAATTAACAAGAACCTTTCTCTAATGCCTACATTGGATAAGATACAGTACTAATGAAAACTGTAAACTCATCTTGTAAGAGCATAGAGCTGAAGTATCGAGGCCTGAAGGCAGTTTTCACTAGCAGATTCTGTGCTCGTTTACCAGGAGGACCCTACAGTTGGCACGGCAGCTAAAGGACCGGGCAGTGGAGGCCCAGGCCTGCTACAGTCTAGGCAACACCTACACGCTTCTCCAAGACTATGAGAGAGCCATAGACTACCACCTCAAACACCTCATCATCGCACAAGACCTCAATGATAGGTATGCTCATGTAGACACACAAATATAAAGACTAATTCATTATTATGAAAATGCTATCAAACCCCTTCATAACTATCATTTTCAATGTAGGCGGCTTTTCTCTCATGATGCGAGCAATGTTTCCCGGTTTGGGAGTGCCCCTAACGAAAATCTGAATCCCGGAAAAATCTTATCGTTCAAAGCCATTGTTATCCTGCCACTGTCCTTTTTGAAGATTGGTGAAACAAATCTGTGCTAATGTTCAGCAGAACAAATCCAGGAAGTCTTTTGCAGGTGTTTTTTGCTTTATTCTAACTAAACTTTGTATATACAACTGGATATGTGTCTCCTGAAGGATTGGGGAAGGCCGTGCGTGTTGGAGTCTCGGGAATGCTCACACTGCACTGGGGAACCACGATCAGGCTATGCATTTCGCAGAGAAACACCTGGAGATCTCTAGAGAGGTAAACAAAGAGCCAAACAAACTTTTCTCCTTTCAGTAAAGATGAAGTCATTCTAGGGTCTGACTATTAACAAGCACACTGAAGAAAATATGCAGTGATTTCAAACCAATACTGCGAGTGCAGTTTTTGGAACTTCCTACTTGGCTTGTGCAGTTCACAAGCATTTCAGCAGCAGATTAGACTACACAGGAAGTTACAATTGTATACATGACCGCAGTGCATGTTCAGGCCTTTTGATCTAATATTCATTTGGAATTTCAGTTCACTTCAGTCATCCCAACATTTTAACTTTTTAAGCTACTTCCTCAGGGTTGTATTTTTATCATCCTGATCTGCAAAAAAAAGTTAAACCTCTTCTTCATCTGTTTGTTTTTCTCCCTCAGACTGGAGACAGGAGTGGGGAGCTGACCGCTCGTATGAACGTGTCAGACCTACAGATGGTCCTGGGCCTGAGCTACAGCACTAATAACTCCACTCTGTCAGAGAACAAGGACATAGACTACAACCTGCATGGTAAACGTACTGCAGTGCATGCCATACTTTTGAAATGCCAATGAAAAAAGCCAAGAGGGGCGTGTGATTTGTACAAAGTAGCAATGGTGGTTGTATTTCCATGTGTGTTTCAGGAGCAAGGCCCAGAATGAGCAGGAGGCACAGCATGGAAAACCTGGAGTTGATGAAACTCACTCCAGATAAGATGAATGTAAGACCTGGACTCCCTGCACAAGAAGCTTGCCTGCAAATTCACAAACATTCTGCTCAACACTGCTCATGTGGTCTTGTCCTCTGTAATGACTGAACCATTGTCTACTTTCCCCCTCCCTTGTGGTCTGTGTCGTATTAATCTGGGGGTCTTGTGTGTCGGGTAGGGCCAGAAGTGGAACAGTGACATCCTGACCAAACAGTCCAAGCCTTCCCTGGCTAAGACCTCCTCCAAGCTGTTCTTAATCAGCCGTCTGCGAGGAAAGAAACATAAGGGTGGGGGCTCCAGTAAAGTCCTCCAGGACACTAGCAACACCTTGGTTGCCAACCAGACCCCTGCACAGGGACAACAGAAGGTACGCAGGACAAATTTGAGCCAATATGATAGACTTAACTATGCCCTACAGTGCAGTTTGTGAAATGAACACGCAATCTCTGTTCTTAACCCCTTTCCTTTTCATTTGTTGTATGTCCCATTGCATATGTTTTCATAGGATGGGTTAAATACAGAGGACAAAACTACAATGATAAAATAATGTCACTTTCCTTTTCTTCTTTCCTGTCAGCGAGTCAGTCCTGACATGCTCGGTGATGAGGGCTTCTTTGACCTGCTTAGCCGTTTCCAAAGCAACCGCATGGATGACCAGCGCTGTTCTATACAAGACAAAGGGAGCAGGTTGTCACTTAACAGTCGACCAGAAACACCTCCCAGAGCCATCAGAAAATGTGAGTGCATACAAACACTCATGAAAAGTTTTAGCAACCCAACAGCACAGGTTCACATAGTCACACTGTGCTTCCTCCCCATTTGGGCCATAGCTGTGTCAGAGTCAGCAAATATTCCAGGAGCCCAGGGCCGGCGGCTTGAGGAGTCATCTGGGGCAGGGGGGAGTTTGCCAGGCCTCCGACTTAATCAACGCAGCAGCCAGGCAGTCCTCAGCCACCTAATGGCCAATGTAGACAATGCCGAACCTGATGACAATTTCTTCGACATGCTTGTCAAATGCCAGGTAAGTTGTATCTTTATTTTGCCATGTTCAGCATCCCATTTTCAATAAGTCTCGATAGCTCTGTTCATCATGATAGTACTCCGGATCCAGCATGACTCTGTGATCCGGTTACGGATAAGAAGTTGACAATGGATGAATGGACATTTTAACATGATTTTGAGCAAAGAGTAATCACTTTGAAAGTAATTCTAATCATTCAAGAAGACCCTGTGAAATATTGAGGAAGAACTGATATCACCCTGCCTGGAGGAAGCCCAGGGGCCCTGTCTGGGGCCCTGTCTAGAGCCAGGCTCAGAAGGAGGGCTCATAAGCAGGTGCCTGGTGGCTGGGTTTGCCAAGGAGTTTGGCCGGCCACAGCCCAAAAAGGAAATATGGACACTATGGACACTTCTCCATCCAGTGGACCCACCACTTACACCAAGAACCCGTGGGGTCGGGTGTGCTGCTAGACAGGTAGCAGTGAGGGCAGAGGGTCTCAATGGACCGAACCCAGGCAGCAGAGGCTGGCTTTGGGGATGTGGAATGTTACTTCCCTGGGGGGTAAGGACCCAGAGCTTGTGCAAGTCATAGGTGCCTCAAGGAGTGGTAACCCTCAAACAGGTGGACACTAGGGGTTAGGGAACCCATCTGACTGAAGAAGGAGGCCTTCCGGGATAAGTTTTCCTGGAAGAGCCTAGAGATAGTTGCATGGTACAAACAGGCCTGAAGGACACCAGGCTCAGCCATGACAGAGGCAAAGCAGCGGGTGTGGGAGGAGTTTGGAGAAACCATGGCGAAGGACTTTAAGTCAGCACCAAGGTGCGTCTGGAAAACCAATCAGCACCTCAGTAGGGGAAAACAGGAAACTATCAAAGCTGTATATAGTGAAGATGGGATGCTGTTGAACTCAAAGAGGAGGTAATCAGGTGGTGGAAGGAGCACTTTGAATTTAGGAGTTCAAGTATGTCGGGTCTTGTCAACTAGTTTGCATACCTATTATCCTTAAAACTCAATATAAGCTTTATTTAGATTTTGTAGCCGTCTGGAATCATTAAATATCACAGTTCTAGTTGGATATTTCTTACATGAGCACCTTCCTTGTGTCCAACCTAGGGTTCTCGGCTTGATGATCAGCGCTGTGCCCCACCCCCTCCACCAGCCCGTGGGCCCACTGTACCAGACGAGGATTTCTTTAGCCTCATTATGCGTTCGCAGGCCAAACGAATGGACGAGCAGCGCGTCACCCTTCCCTCTGCAGCAAACTCTACAGCCAAGCCAAACTCCACCTGAGTCATGTATCAGCTTCCACGGTGTGCAGGAAATACCCCAAGAAGAAGCGCTTCACAAGCAAACCAAACATAAGAGACAAAAGCCTCTCGCGTTTCAAAAAAAAGAAGATTGTAGTAGACACTAACTCAGTACCACCAGATACTCGATTACCAGCAGGTAATACATGAACTGCCACTGAACATGGAGAAAAGCAAGCCTTGCACTTGTCTGTATTTGTCTTTGTGGACAATCCAAAGCACTGCCATTAGATGTAGTATACAGCAGGGAAAACTTTCTTGGATGCTTAGTGTGATTCAGTGTACTGAGTCATTGGACTGCAACTGGATTGCACAACACAAACATGATAAGAAACCTTAGGTCGTATCAGGGACAATGACGCAGCTTTGTAGCAACAGTTTTTAAATGATTTATTCCTCAATTTTCTTTCCTCAAACATGTAGCCTCAGCTCCATCATTACAGAATGAAAGCTACGTCTTTATTTATTGTAAATATTTTCTAATTGAGATTAATCATTCCGTTAATTGCCGTTCAGCCATTTAATAGTTTATCTGTAAACATATCCCTGAATCAGTCTTTACAAAAGAAGGGTACAACTTTCTATGTATTTTGTTTTGTATCTAATGTTTTGCTTTAACTTAGTCACCTGAGTCGGGTAAATACTTTTATGCTGACCATTGTAATGGCAATTTCAGATTAACCATAGTAAGAAAAGAACAAATCTAACAAATTTATCGGCTCCGATGGCCCACGTGTTTATATAATGTACTACTACATAGTTTGCGATCAGAGAAATAAAAGCCTCATGTATTTCATGTAGGAGCGTTTTGGTTTTTTATTGCTAAACCCATGTCCTCTCAGAGCCCCCAAATTACCATCTTGTAGTCTGAAGAGTAGCTCAGTAATAGTAATAGCTCAGTGGTAGAGTGTGTGTGATTTGGGAACTGACAAGCCAGATGTTGCAGGTTAGAGCCCGACTCGGAGTGTCAGGCAGAGCATCCGACTTTGATCCTCCAAGCTCCATTGAAGTCCGTGTCCACCCCTTCAAAGTGGGACATGACATGTAAAATGGACTATTTTACTTTATCTTTATCTCATGTTTCTGTAATGGAGTCGCCCAGCCTACGAATTTCACACAATTATATTTGGACATCGGAGTGAGAATAAAGATCGTGAATCTTGATTAGTCCCCATCTTGTGGGGTGGAAATGGACTTAGAAAGAGCTTGGGGGATTGAGGCCCGATACCCTTTCTGATGCCCCACGGTGGATTCAAACCCCCTGCATCTGGCTCATCAGTTCCCAAAGCACTTGCTCTTCTCACTGAGCTCCTGCGACTCCTCAACATGGGGACTAACTGTGACCGGTAAAAATGGACCTATCAGTCTTAAGAGTAAAGGATGCTTTTATTTAGGTACTGCACCAGAAATTCCATAAGCTATCATTAAATTAATCACTTAAAAGAATGAGAAGCTAAATTCAGGAGCCACTACCGTCTACATGACAAAGGAATCAGTATGTACATAAAAACAATGTGAAATAAATACATCTGTTAGTTTGGCCTCTTATGTTAAAATGATACACTTATACATTAATATGACAAAGAGCAGATAATATAAACTTAAATACACTTCATGGTAAGTAAATCAGTATCAAAGACAAAGTGCTAACTTGACTAAAAAAAGAAATATTATGCATATGCCCAAAATACTGGTCAATAATAAATAGCAAAGCAATTCCATGCTTCTCCCTAGACTTCTTTGTGCATAAAAAGATACCCTCATGGGCAAAGGCTGCCACCTACTGTACTGATATTAGTATAGCAGAAGACAAGAGCTTTTGTAATGTGGAAAAAATCCTTATCAACTCCACGGTGCTACCCCAAAACAACAGAACATGGAGAATTCCCTTTGATGCCATAGAAACTAGTTGTTCTCTACTGCAAGCAAACCAGTGCAAGACGATGTAACGGGCTCAGAGCAAAACACTGATTTTTACATTTTTAAAACAAATGCACAAGCAGGTTTACACTTTTCCTATATGTACAAAGGCAAACTCTAGCAATGCAATGGGCACAATATCATTAGACTGGAGTACATCCCACAGGGTATTAGTAATAGCTGACTCGATAATAGCTTTGATTCCCCAAAGACTTAACCTTCTCCTATCCTGGTCATAGCCCCTCCTGATACACCACTGCATTGAAAAGTACACCTGTATTTCACAACATGACTTGATCCACAATATCTTCAAAACAATAGCAGCATAATACCAGCTATAAGAAAACACTGTGCAAAAAAAGAGGAATGTAGTATTCTTCTCTCAAAAATAACAAAATTTGATCTCTGAGAATGACTTTTGTCACATTTCTTCCCCTTACTAGTCAATGGAAACGGAACTAAAAGGAAGGCACCATCATGAACAATGCACAGTAAAGCATCTATTTTCACTCACCTCCTCAAAAGATAGAAAAGTAACAGTAACTGCTGAGTAAGGGGGGGGTGATAAAATGCAGGATTAAGGGATAAATAGGAGTGCTGATGAATGTCCAAATAACCGCGTCCTTCCAAACCCTTTGAGAAAACCACCATCGTGAGATGTGTTGTAGAAAAATAAAAAGTACAATCGCAATGCTGACACATACCTGCAGAATGCATCACAGGTTTGTATCCATTTGGTTTCCCTACTGAGACAAGGACAGCATGTTTTCATTAGTGTGTCTGTGTATTTTTGTATGTGACTGTTTCATGAGTTCTTAGCATGTGGCCAGGTGTATGGTGACAGTGTGACTGTCGCTTGAAGATAAAG
Source organism: Regalecus glesne (assembly GCA_900302585.1). Classification (NCBI taxonomy): domain Eukaryota; kingdom Metazoa; phylum Chordata; class Actinopteri; order Lampriformes; family Regalecidae; genus Regalecus; species Regalecus glesne. Next base: position 16,539 of record OMLC01030888.1, read on the forward strand.
AAGTGGCGTCTTTTTGTGATTGTATTTTTAAGAAACTTTGTCTGTTTTTTTTAAAGATTTAGATTAAAAGGTTTTTACTGGGATGGTAACGGTCTGTGCTGTGTGTGTGTGTGTGTGTGTGTTCCTGTGCATATCAAGCTTTGTGTGTCCAAAGTGTGACAGTGCGGTCAGCGGAGGATGAGAGGAAGGATAGGTCGTGTGTGTGCCACCGGCACTGAATCACCTTGTCGCCGTGCTCCCCAACCACAGTCAATGGTAACTGCTTTGTCAGGTCACCTAGAGACAGAGGGAGGCAGTGATGCTCAGGCAAACAAATACAAAATAACAATACACATTTCAGACCCAAATCCAACTCCTGCATGAAAATGAGATGAGAGGAAGAAGTTCTAGCTGAGTGAAGATGATGTCCTGCTGTTGTTTGTCCAAAGGCTGAGGGAGTTTTGAGACACTTTCCGAGAAACGGTTGTCTCGATAGTTTTGTGTGTGTAGAAATAGTTCTGATGAGTAATGTAATCTGGTGGTCCCCAACCACCGGGCTGCAGCACCATCCGCATAGCATTTGCTAACCGGCCTGAGGAAATGACATGACTCAAAAAATGTAAATTAATAAACCTGAATAAGAAATGTGTGACATTATAAGCTATTTGCAGTAATTACATCGAACCCAGCTCAGTCTGAGCTGCACCTCTCCTCACTATTCCCTGTCACACACCCAGTCAGTCACCATCTCCTTGCTTACTTGATGTGTGCATGTTGGAACTAGCTAGCTACAATGAAACAAACACCACTTGAGTTGCTCTGGAAGAAGTTTTCCAAAAGGTCCATTTTCAATGACCTAAAACTGTGTGGATAAAAGGCTAAGACATAGAAAAGGCTTGGTTTTCAAAAATACCCATGTGCATGTGGACTAGGAACAAACCCAAAGGATTGGTCTTACCTTGAAGATTTGTAACCATGACCTTTGTGTCGTAGGAACCAGTGAGCAGGTAGTGTGCTCCAGGGGAGAATCGGACAGATCGCACGTCACTGCTGTGGGGCCTGTACATCTGGACCATGCGTCCCCCTCTGATGTCGTACAGCATACATGCACTGTCCTCCTGTCCTGTTGCAAGGAGACGACCACTGGGGTCCACTGCCACTGAAGCAACTGGACTACCTGAGAGAGAGATGGTGACTGGTGGTTCTGTAACTTTACATATAAACCCATTTTAGAGCCCAACAGTGATATTGTTGAGATATGGGCTAGTCCATTGTTTCCCAATCGAGTCCTCAGGTATCCTCTGTCCTGCAGACGTCCACTCTAACCCTGCTTAGTCTTAATCAGCACTTTATTTAGTTCAGCCTTGGCCCACCTGGCACAATTAAGTGCTGAAATACGATTGGTTGAGTGACTCCAAACAGGCCTACCAATGTAGGATTTCTAAGAAACACAGTACAAGCTGTGCTGGAGAACCGGGTTGGGAAACACTGGTCTACTCAACTGACATGCCAAGGCTTCAGTTCATGACTTTACCTGAGCCATGGAAAGCAGTGCCCACCACTCGCACACAGCTGGGCACCCTGAGGTCCCAGAAACGCACCGTCTTGTCCTGAGAGCCAGATGCAATCATCCAGCCTCCCCACGTATATAGAGACAGAATGTGACCTGGAGAGTGCCACACACACGAGATACAGCTCTGTCACCAAAGTGCCAAGCCAATGTTTTTCTGCCTGATGCTATGCTCCAAGCCTTGAGGCCAAACAGGTGAAATCTGAAGAGGATGTGACTGAAGCAATGTACCTGTGTGTCCGCTGAGGGCGTGAAGACCCTGTCCTCTCTGACAGTCGGTGGTGTAGATGTTACAGTCTCCTGCTCCAGCACTGATCAGGATGGCCCCTCCGCTCTCTGGTCCCTCCATGAAAGCCAAGTCTCTGATAGTGCCATCATGCATGCTAAACTCTAAGTCTGGTCCTGAGGGACAGAGAGAGAAAGAGAGAGGGGGTAAAAAGAGATGGAGAAGAAAGCTTGATTCAACCAACAGGGGTGCATAGTCACCGTGTCAGGCTAAAATGTAGGCACATGGCACTGGTGAGGAGTTCTGTGTTTTAATCCTTTAAAAAAAGGTAAATGAGGATCAATGTTTTATATCTAATGTGGAAAAGAATATGGTTCTATTGAATCAGCTGAACAACTGGTAAGCATAATGGGAAACTCACATATATCAGTACTTGGTGCTGATATATGTGAGTCCTACAAAAGAACTTCTAGTTTAACTTGGTCAAAGAATTGAATGGCGTTGGTGTCAAGCAGAACCGAACACAAACATCTCCAAACAGCCATGGAAGGTGGAAGGTGGAGAAGAAAGTATGCCCATGAACTGGTGAACTCTGGGTTTAAGCCGGTCAGCCAAGTGTCTTCTCTACTGAAGTGCCTTTGAGCAAGCCAGATCCCTACCAGCTAAAGCCAACCATGCATTCTAACTGACCGGAGGAATGACAAATCCCAGGAGGGATCAAAAAGCTACATTTTCCCACAGGGAAGAATAAAGCATCACATTTTACTCTCCCTGTCCCTGATGCGTCCTTACAGCAATGCCTTTGTGGAGGACTCGAGGGGAGAAGACTCACCTGTGGCGTTGCAGGTCTCGGCACTGAAAGGCAGAACTTTGACATATTTGTCATTGGAGCCTGTGGCCAGCAGCTGCCCACAGTGGCTCCAGGCCACGCAGTAGATAGAACCCTTGTGATGCTTATTCCTCTTGAAGCGGACCACCGGCTGCTTTGTAGGACCTGATCCACTGAGGAGGCGCAGACAAAAACATGTTAGAGGGAAGAGAAAGAAACTAGGGAACAGAAGCAGAAACGGAGGCCATCTTCCAAATGGCTTCTAAGAGAATCTGTTTGAGATAAAAAATTCTCAATTGACTTTAGTTTGGATTTTTTGGTGTGTAGAAAGGCCAGTAGTTATAAAAGTACTACTCCTCTTGTGGGAGGTAAAGAAGATGTCCCCTCTCCACATTGTGGATGCCTCATGTTGTAATTCTTACAATACTGTTATCGCGACTATTCCCCAATCCTCTCTGAATAGTACACATGGCCATTGAAACACTGTTTAATGGTCATGGGATGTGTATATGAAACCATCAGTGGTTTCAGTCAATATGCAGCTGTAATATTGAGAAGTCTGAAGGGGTCACTTGAATAAGTGATGAAGCCCATCTCCCACTAAACGTTGTGTCCAAATGAATTGATGAAACTCTGTTCGATTTCCTTACCTAGATTATTGAGTATGCATAAAGACAACCCTTTTGTACTGATGGTCTTATCAAGTCAGGTTTGTTTGGCTCAGAACTCACAAGGTAGTTCTGAAAAGCTCACCACAATATACCACAGCACACAGCATCCTCTCTTGTTGGACCCCAGAGCTTCTAACATCTTCCAATATCTGTGGGAGTGTTACCTCGTGTCCAGTGTCTCTGGGTAACCGCAGACACGGAGAGTTTTTGAGTTGGAGCCCACTGCATACAGCGCCCCCGAGGGGTGGAAGGCAACAGCCCGGATGGCTTGAGTGTCTTCTAGCGTGTTCACCGCCACAAACTGGTCTTTGGGCTTGTCGTCCTGAAAAACACAAACATGCAAATATACATGCATGCAACCACAGACAC
>OMLC01030889.1:1642-14190 GCA_900302585.1 Regalecus glesne
AGCTGGATCAGAGGTTCATTTTTGAAATGTTTCGTCACTCACCAGGTGACTTCTTCAGTCTTAAGAAGTCACCTGGTGAGTGACGAAACGTTTCAAAAATGAACCTCTGATCCAGCTGAACAAATTTACCTCTTTTGAGATTTCCCTACCTGGATTATTGATCATGCATCAAGACAAATCATGGTACAGTCTGCTGGAGCCAAGTGGTTTAGTGAATCGGATGCTTCGTCCGGTTTACAGCAACTAAAGCTAGAAGAGGAGAGCTTGAAGCTTTGTACCAATAACATGCATGAGGGCAGGTACCGCTTTCTCCCTCTGCCATACGGCATCTTGTCGGTATCTGAGGTCCACCACAAGACCATACAAATGATATTTGAGCACACACCAGGAGTCGACACCATGATGGATGATATGTTAGTATGGGGGTCTAGTCGAAAAGATCACGACACAAGGCTGAGACAAGTGCTTGACAAGACAAGAGAGGTCAACTGAATTAGAACAAATGTGAGTTTGGAGAGAAATCACTTACCTTTGTGGGAGATGTAGTCAGCGAGGCAAGGGTAAAGCCTGGGCCCGAGCAAGATATCTGCAATCAACAATATTGAACAGGAATTTATTTTACATATTTATTTTACTCCACCCCATCACTCTAGCAACAATCCCATTGTCCTCGGACCAGACAACTCCAACTTTCCCCGAATATTCTCCATCATCACAGATGGAGTTGCAAGTGAGTCTGTACGCCCCAATTCAGTAGATTGTTGAACAGTCTGTGCAGTTCTAGTCGATGGACCGAGTGAAGCGCTTGGAGGACTGCAAGTATTTGAAAACTTGTTCCTCCTGTGATAAAATCACACACTGAGCTCTGGGGAAGAAAAAAGTAAGTTTCAGTGTCTAGTTAACACGTGTCTGATCTAACCATAGACACTCTAGTGCTGATCAAAAAGGGAAAAAAAACAGTGAAAGTAGATAAAATAATGACACACACACACACACAACAGCTAACAAGCTGACGTAGTACACCGCTAAAGTGAACTTATACCAGTTGACAGTAAATTGAATATAACCGTCTGCTGTGCTAGAACCTGGCCTTTGAATGTTCAGGGGTGATATTGACCACTAGAGGGCGCAACGTACAACATTAAAAATATATATCAACTTGATATTTCTTGACGTCATATTTCTCTAACAAATTGATATATTTTTTTAAAGTCACCTATCCTGAAACGAGTGACCCGGCATGTGGCTGCTGACTCAGCTGACCCAGGAAGGGACCATGACTCCTCACTTCTATCTGGGGAGTCGTGTGAGGACTACATGTCTTTGGCTGGATCTGCCACGAACACTTCACATGCTCTGTCTAGGCCCATTTGAGCTCCGTGATGACTAAATCTCAAACACAGCTTCTGTTTTACTACGTGCAGAGTTTGTTGCAGATCCTCATGATCACATCCTTACTACGTGTGCTCTGTGACAGCCAGGAAAGCAAAAGCTAAACCCAGTGCTCACATTGTTCCTCTTTTGATATATAAAGATGTGAAGGACTGGAAACTGTGAAACCACATTGAAGCGTAGGTAGGACACGTTGGTCTTGTCTGTTGAATTACCCTTTTAGCCTGGAGAAGGAAACTGCACAACCCTATTCTTGTGTACAATGCTGAGTACACACACTGTGAGCAGGGTGGCATGGCTCAGGCGGTACATCGGGTCTTCTAGTGGTCAGGTTGCTGGTTTGATCCCTGGCTTCTTCTTCAGACAGTGTTGAAGTGTCTGTGAGCAAGTCACTGAACACCTAACTGCTCCCCTGGCACTTCAGCTGCCCACTACAATATAGGATGGGTTAAATGCAGAGGACAGATTTTGTTGTGAGAATACGGTGACTAAATAAAGTGGGTCTCCTCTCCTGGTCTACATAGAGGATCTGTGGCAATGGTTAGAAAATACGACAGCCAGAGGGTCACAAAGTCCTGCAGACTCACTTATACTCATGTCTTTGTCCATTCAATCATCTGTGAGGGACTCAGAGTAAAGCCACTCCCCCTTTAAGGAGAGAGATGCCAGTTGAGGTGGTTCGGTAAGGAGACCACCTGGTCACACCCTAAATATGGTGTTCCAGACATGTCCGGCTGGGAGGCCCCGGGGCAGACTGAGGACCAGGTGGATCTTCACACTGGCCTGGGACCACCTCAGCCCCCCCCAGTCAGCTGGTTGGTGTGGCCAGGGAAAAGGGAAGTTTAGGGTCCTCGGGTGAAACAGTACCTCCACAACCTGGCTTCATATATGGGGTTAATGATGGATGGATGTGGATGCTTCATGTTAAGTGACTGCAGGGGCTTAAAGACAGAAAAAGCAGCTGCCCCCAAACTCTGCTCAGCATCTCAACACCATCAATACATAGTTTTATTGTTTGGGTTATCTTACCAAAGGGCATTTTTAAACACAACATGGTCATTAGATAGTTTTGGGCTTATAATGAACTCACCAGCAATGCACCAGCTTCCTTTTATGCCTCTTATAATTAGAAAATTAGTACACATGACCATTGTATACTGTAAAAAGACAAGACAGCAAAATATGTATAAACCAACACAGCGGATATCATGACAGGCTAATAAAAATACAAAAAAGCAATACCAACTGCTTACGATAAGTAGTTAACAGGATAGACAACCGATGAGTTGTGGCCAAATGTGTGGAACAGATCCTTTTCTTCTTTCCATCAGCACTCGCGACGACTTCAAACCATTAACTTACAGTCCAACAAACTTCACTGGGTTACGCTTTTGAGTTATCTTTGCGCAAATAATACAAACCACTTTTAAATCAACCAAATTGTTAACAATGGGGGGGAGGTCGGAAAAACAACCAACATTTAGATAGCTTAGCATTTAGCTCAGAGGCGTGTATACCAAAGGCCTCGCTGAGACCGTTTCTTTTCCCCCCAGAGAGCCGATTCTAAAATGTCACGGTACAGGTCAAACAACTTCAGCTGCAACACTTTAGCCGAGCTGATAATTCGCTCCATTCATTTCAGTGCAATTTCAACATAAAGACTTGGATAACACGACAGCATGTAATGTTACACTTCCAGTGAAAACCTGCTTGAACTTGGACGCAGCCAAACCGAACAAGCCAATTCAGACCCATGAGTAGGCCCCAGGCTGGTCAAATGTAACTTTTCCACGGCTCACCCTGGACAAGCTTGCTTCCGATATAAACTGCTCTTCGATAACGTTAAGGTAAGTTGAACTCCCCAAAAATATTTTTTATTTTCCAAAAGAAAACGTGCCTTGAAATTACAGCAAGCCTGAGAATCAGATTGTCTTTAGCTGTGGAGGACGTGGTCACCTGGTGTCCTCTCAATCCAGAATGCCACAAACCTTAGAAATGTAACCTGCCAGTTCATGAATAGTCCTGTTCAAATATGACTATTGTTGCTAAATAGAAACTACTCGTCTTTCCCGTTCCACTGCTGAATCACGAGTGTCTATTCAAGGGATTGAAATGACTGTGCATTAACCTCACCTACTTTTCTTGGGAATTTTATATCTAACAAGAGAAGAACTGCAATGTCTTTCTCCTTGTCAGCAGAAAACACAGCAAACATTTAAGAAAATTTAAACAATCTCCATCCCTCTCTCTTCCATTTTCCATCTGCTTTTCACTATCAGTCTAATAAAAAGGTAAAAATACCAATAAAATAAGGTCCTAGTTTTTGTTTAAATGTACATTTTGATTTTTATTTTGAAGAGCTTGAATTTTGTAACCCGATCTAGGTGCCAAACTGACCCATGGCTTTGAACTCTTACAAATTGTCAGTAGACGTTCGAAGGTGAGACGTGAAACCCGGGGAAAACATGACAGAAGCTGATCTGAAGTCAACATGGACATCTGTGAAACAAAACTCAAAACTCTCCTCTCAGCGACTTCTTCCTGAAATATAGACACAGACCATCTCACATCTCACGCCTCTCCTCTGGCAAATGTTGTAGTCGAACCACTTGTTAAAAAAAAGAACATCTTGTTTTACATTAAAAACAGCAACCTTGGTATAAGCAGATCTCACCCAACTTGCCTCCTACCCCCCCTTCCCCCATTTACCCCAAAACAGGAACTAGATTCTGGTTTAGGAAATGTAAAGCGTCGAACGTTCCAAGAAAATGACACAGTATCAATGCCTTTTGTCGTACAGATGGATGGACGTCATCAAGTGTCTTTCTCCCACGGTCCATGGTGACAGTGTGTGAGGTGTGGTCTTGTGCTGTGTTCGTGTATGATGTATGCATGTGTTGGACGAATGGTCTGAAGAAAAGTTGAAAACACATTTAGTGGTTAGCCTGTGACTGAGCAATGTATCCTAACCCTGTGATTAAGTTGGTCGAGCCTTTCCAAAGCCAATGTTGCCCAACCCAGTCAAGTATGAACGCACGTCCATCAATCCATCCCTCGTCAATCACTTATCCAAAGACAGGTCACAGAGTCATCCTGGGGCCTATGTCAGTGCTCATTGGGTGAAAGGTGTGGAAACATAAGACGGGTAATAGACCTGTCTTGCAGATTTTCTTTGTAACCCTATATAGGCAGGTCTCCTTGGAGTTAACCCAATTATTATTATTAATAATAATTAGTTGGGGAGGCATAGCTCAGTGGGTAGAGCGGTCATATGACAAGGTTGCAGGTTCGATCCCCGGTCCTGCATACAGCATGTCGAGGTGTCCATGAGCAAGACACTTAACCCCCTAACTGCTCCCCGAGCACCATATGTTGGCATATACAATAGGTTTGGTCAAAAATGCAGAGAAATCCAAATTTCCCCTTGCGGGACTGATAAGGGAATCCTTTCTTTCCTTTCCTTTGCCCAATAAGCACTGGGATAGGCTCCATCATGACTCCATGACTCAATTTTGTATTGACAATAGATTAATAGATGGATGTTTGATTTGGTAAAAGTTTTATGCTGGATTCCAATCCTGACACAAACTCTCCCCACTTATCTGGGCTTGGGATTCTTGTTAACTAGCTTACTAAAATTTACAGCTTAAGAAAACTGAAGCCCTTTTTATTTACTTTTAACAGAAAAAACTAAGCCAAAGTCTAAGAAGAAAGAGGAGCCCAGTTCACTGTTTCAGAGGCAGCGTGTTGACACACTTCTTTTGGACCTCAGATCAAAGTTTCCCCCAACCTTTTATCAGGTTTGTGTAATGATGACAGATTTATTTTAATTGAATCTTTCTGAGGTTTTCATATAATTTCCACCCAAATAACCTTAATGTAATCTGTTTATTTGACATCGTTTTTCTTTTTGTATTTCAGCCCAAGCCTGGCGAGAAACCCATTCCAGGTATAATCTTGAAACAGTTTGACTCCAAATTAAAGTCCTTAAACTAATCAATGTGTAATCGGTTTCATTTAGTTGTCATCACTGCTTACTTCTTTTTCTTGATAGTGAAGCAGATTTATTCTGTTCCTTGTGATAGGAATTATGCTAATAACCTTGCAGCTATTGATTCCTGTGAAATAGTTTCCTTTAGGAGCAGAAATAACACTATGCGGGTTTTAATCGAAATTTTGTATGACTGCTAGGCTGTTGTTAAAAAATCCACAAGTTCCAATCAGCCAATCAACTTTTATTCATAGCATATTATGTCGGGTAAACTTGGATGAGTGTTATACTCATGTGCATGTTCCATTCTTAATTACTTTGTCATCCCTTGTAGTTGAGGTAAAGAAGGAGCCTGAACCTCCCACAGAAATGGTGAAACAGGAAGAGAGGGAGCCTGCCACCAAGTCCTCGGCCCCAGCACCCCCTACCAAACCACCCCCTGAGAAACGGGCAAGGCTACAGTGATGTACCCTCTCAATGCAGTTTGGAAAGAAATGGCCATTAAACTCTACCTACATGAAAAGTTTGAGAACACGAATATTTCTGTTATCTTTTCCAGACTTTAAGAAGCCCTATAACTGTTCCTATTTGCATATGGCTTGTAGGATGTTTAAAACGAATTGCCTATCAGCTGCCTGTTTCACAGCAGAGGCGCTTTTCCAACGAAACACTTAGACTTGTATGCTTGACTCTTTTGGTAAATTTGAAGTAGCCATTAAGGGTTAACTGCTTGATATCTGCATATTTTAAGACTTGGTGTACAGAACCCTTGATTTTTTTTATATTGAGGAGGATATTTGCTGATAAACTGACATGAGATTTCAGATAATATCATCACAAGGTAGTAAGTTAAGAGGTCAATTTCATTCACTATTACGCTATACTACGAGATGTGATTTAAAGCAGGCCTGCATTATCCAGAAGCTATTTGATTGTCTTTACTTTTCATACGTTGCGGAATTTTAACAGCCATGTTGTTCTCCTCTGAGGCAAGTGTTTTACAAGTAAAGTTTCTCTTGCTTTTGTAAAACGTCTTTCCAGGCTCAATAATACAGGTAGTCGACAAAAATCAAATTAGTTGCATCAGGTCATCTGGACATAGGCTTAAAACAAAGCAGGAGGACATTTCAACATTCATCCGAATATCATCCTCAGCTCTCAGTCCAGTATGTGACCCACCCAGCATCCTTGTAAATCCCTTTGTATATATGTTCCTTTAAAAGGGAGCTGGGTGGGTCACATTCTGGACTAAAAGCAGAGGATGACATTCAGATTAATGTTGAAATACTACTGCTTTGTTTTAAACCTATGTCCAGATGACCTGATGCAACTATTTTGACTTTATTGTTTTTGTCATTGAATTCAGTATTCGACCTAATTTGTTTGACAATTGCAATCTTCCTTTGTAATTTTGATAGTCTTTCCCGAATTTTGAATAAAAAAATACATCAAGCGTATGTGAAGTAATCTGGCTGAGGTGCAATATTCACCAGTTCATGAGACAATCACATCTTAATGATGCTAACGAGAAGTACCGTCTTGCCTTGTCATCTGAGATGTGTCATCTGTTGTCAAGGCGAAGCGGAAGTAGTGATCTATTATTACCGCCAGGGATCACTGTTGAGCTATGTTTGTATTAACTAAGAAATATTACACCAAACAGACTTGGGTGATGTAGTTCTGTTCTCTCTATTATGGTGTTTAGAGTGCGTAGCTAGAGACTCTCTTAGCAAACCACAAGAAGAGATGGAGGAAGAACAACGGACCCGTGCCATCAGTAGGTCGGACAGCCGATACACGAAGAAGAAGTCTCTCGCAGGGCGTGGTGGGATAGCAGGCTCCTCCATGGAGGACTGAATAGTGCCCCAGCTGGCTGGCTGGAGAGAAGATGGCTGCAGTAAGGACTTTCAGGCCAATGTCTGAAGACAGAAAACCGTTTGTCATGTTGAACGACGACTAGCCGTCGTGTCACCCCGTTTTATTTCATCGATTCTTTTGAGATTCGAAGGGGATAAATGATGGGGTCCCAAACACTTCAGATCCTGAGACAGGGGGTCTGGGCTTCAATCACAGGCGGATGGTATTACGATCCCCACCAAAACACATTTGTCAACGCTTTACATCTTTACATCTGGCTGTTTCTGCTATGTTTCCCCTTCACGCTTTACATGGTAAGTGTTTTCTCTCAAATTGTCGCACATTCATTTCGTGGGGACGGATGACGATGTTACTAGAGCCAGGGCAAAGTCAAGTGTGACCGTTCACCCCAAAGAATATCAGCGGTCGGTCTCTGGCTATTATCTGGAAGGAAAACAATGTATTGTTTCAAATATCTCTTGAAATGTGAGATTTTATTATTCGGGTACCCTGCAATGAATAAAAATCTAGGTTCTCAGAACTAAACACGTAGCGTTTTATTTGAAACGGTAAACTGACTGGATTACATTTATGGTTTTATTTCCTACAAGTGCACAGTACAACAACGAGATGGGATCTACGGGGTTGTTTTGATTATATTGAACATATTTCCGAGGGTTATACTAGTGGCAACTGTAGTTTGTGATGAATCTTTATAACCACAGACGATTAACTAGTCTGTTTGGAGGGCATTCTGTTTTCCCTTCCCCCACATTTACCCCACCACCCCCGTCAGCACTGATTTGTATTATCATTAGTTGTAACCACTATCTTTTCTATACCAGGCTAAACAATTTTATGTAAGCAAGAGTATTTTATGGTATTGAATTCCTCCGAGAAATTGATTTCGTCACAGTTATATTTGCTTTGACATACGTATAATCTGAAAAGGGTCCGTCACTGTATTGATTTCTTTTTCGTTTTAAAGAATTGAGCTCTTTTATTAGTTGTTTTTGCATTGGCCCTAATAGTGACAAGTTATAGCCTTACATTTCATTTGTCCAGAAACTATCAGCGTTAGTTACGTCCGCTGGTTTTGGAGTAGTATAACAGTGTGTTTGTGTCAAAATGTTGAAAACCCCTGACACACTTTTACAGCAGTTTATTGAGGTACTGAAAAGACTGGCGTCCAATGCATAATCCCATACTAACTTCCTTATTAAGAAGCCTACGCTGAGATATCAGTTAGTGGTTTCCTTTCTTTCTATTCCTGGACCTCAAGTTAAATATCGTCTGTCAACTCTGCAGTTTATATTGAGCCACAGGTTGGAGTGGAGCTGCTGTTGGAAGAAATAAACATCTGATAAAAGCAGGGGATATCTCATGGACAGCAGGTTTTTTATGGAAGACACTCCACCGTGATACTCAGCCCATCTGATTACTCCCAGACATGTTAAACATTACAATATTTGAAAGATTAACCATGTAAGTTTGACTTGGTTATGAAATGGCCTTCCTCAATAGTGTCACTTAATGCGTTACAAAAAAATAACTGTGTAAAATAGCAAATCATGTATCTATAGATGCTTATGTTTGAGCCCAGCGGTAAGATCTAACTGTAATCCATTTTTATTTAGCAAGCGTTGATAATCCAGATATGTCCAAAGGAAGGTTCCTTCAGGGAGGTTTTGGGGTTATGTGTGGCTCACTGGCCTTACTTATGATGGACAGAAATGTCACACATTCATCCTTTAAATACAACCATTGTGTTCAACAATATTCACTTTATTTGCCAAATACCGATGTTATGTTGCTGGTCTTCATGGCGTCTTCACCCAAAAGCACCAAAATCAAATCTATGTGTTTAAAGATACATTCTTGTCTATTTGCTTGGTTGTTTTTCTGATATCAGGCCCTGCCACCAACCATGGTGATTGTAGGAATCTACTGTGGTGTGATCGCCGTCATGTTTCTCTTGCTGAAGATGGTGAACTACCGCCTCCACCATGCCCTGGATGAGGGGGAGGTGGTGGAGCGTCGTGCCAAGACAGCCGAGAGCAGCAGAGGCATCGCAGAGGGGGCCACTCACAGCAGTATTGCCCGCCGGCAGGAGAGCAATGGCCCAGGGTAAGGTCACATGACCAGCATGATTGTTGACGTGACAATCAGTGATAGACAATGTGACAGAGATATGTGGCAGCAAAGGAGCCCCACAGAGGAAGATGCAGAATGTGGTAGTAAGATAATCCATACTTTAGAAAGGGTTTATAAGTTGTAATTATTTCATTGACGGTTAATAACTAATTGGTTGTTGGGTTATAAATCAGTAATAAGTTGTTATAATGCATCTCGGTTGCTAGATTCGAATCCCACATGGGGAGATTCTCCTGTAAGATGTGCTGTTTGAAACCACATGATTAGAGAAAGATAGCCGAATCATTGTATGGCAGCCTCACTGACCACTACCTAACCTCAAACCTAAACTTTACCATTGCAACTGTAGTTGTTATCCTTACTACATTAAAATAGACTTTCCTGTATACATTGCATATCGGGTTCTACTTTTGGCTGCTCCCAATAGAGGTCACTACAGTGGCTAATCCATCTCTTCCTGTCCTCTGCATCTTCCTGTATCACACTAAGCACCACAATGTCCTCAGCATAGTTTCTACTGGTACCCTGCTGGCCAACAGTACTACAGGGTTACAAGAAGTTGCTTGTAACCCAGGGCTTAACCAATTTGGCATGGAAATCTGATTTATGATTGGCAAAGGCTTTACACTGGATATCCTTCCTTATGCAACCCTTCGCAATGTATCTGCTTTTGCACCCTCATTTCTTGTTATTTATATGTTACTTGCTGACAATGTGAAGTGACCATCCTTGTTGGTTTCATGGATTCGGAGAGAGGTATGTGATGATGCTCTCATATTGCAAAAATATGGGCTCTCAACCTGGCAACCCAGCAAGTCTGTTTACTCATGCTTTATAAGGTCTTACTACTGATTCACAACATTCTGATAAAAGAGTTATTACCCATTTCAAATCTATTGGAAACCATTTATAAAGTATTCAGAAAATATGCCTTATTCTAAAGCAGTACCATATATTGCACATTGGGCAGACAATCTTCTTCTTCCTGGTCAGTCAAAAAGTGAAGTTTCAAATTTTGTCTCTTTGTGGACTCCCTCAGCGTAAATCGAGTCACTTAAGGATGATCTAATCTGAAGACATCTTGTCAGCCAGGTTGATTGCTTGCCTCTTTTAGCAGCAACATGTGAAAAGATGCATGGAAACTGCAGCAAAAATCAATATTGCTCCTTAGAGATACATCCAGGATACATTATTATCATCATCATAGTCAACCGCTTATCCAAAGTCGGGTCAGAGGGGAACTGGAGCCATCTCAGTTCGCACTGGGCAAAAGGCAGGGTACACCCATGAAGGGTAGCCAGTCCATTAGAAGGCAAAGCTGTTACGGGAACAGTGTCTTGCTCAAGTACACTTCGAAACGCTTCTCTGCAGGGGCTCAAACCTGCAACCTTCCGATTGCCAGACGACCGCTCTACCCACTGAGCCATGCCGCCCCTAAGATAGATTATGTATCGCTATTAACCTTTATACAGTCATGGTTAATCATAAGGATGGTCCTGTTTTGCTTTTTTGTACTTTTATTTATTAGGCATTTTCTGTTTGATTAGATACTACAGTGTGGGGGACACAGTAGAGAGAAGAGTTAGGGGATGAAAGCTGGATTCAAACCAAGGATGTGTCGTTAGGTCTTCGACTACATGGTGCTAGTTTGAGCCAGTTGAAGCGCCACTATGGCAGTCCACTGTCTTTTTGTTTTGTTTTTATAAGCAGGCCTCATCCTCATCTTTCTGAAATGAAAGCCTTATTCAGATCCCAGACCTTTTACTGCCCAGGCCCCGGAAAAGTGACTAATTTTCACATTCCAGAGGGAGCGCTTAGCACAACGCTGAGAAAAGGGGAAAAGAAAAGCAACAAGAAGGAATGAGTGGCCCCGACCACAGGGCCAACTATGCCCACACATCTGGAGCAGCATTCCAGGTTGTTTGAGTTTACAGCATGGCAGAGAAGTCAGGTTAAATTTACTGAACCTTTTATCTATTAGTCTGGTCTATAAAGAACAAAGCCCTAGTTACATTGAGTTAAGAGGAAAACAACATCTTATGCATGATGATGGAAGTGATTCTAAAACACTAGAAAACAAGAATACAATAGAGAAGAGCAAGAAAGCCATGAAACAGCATGAGAATGGGTGTTAACAACAAAGATGGGACGGCGTAGCTCAGTGCGTAGAGATCGGTCATTTGGTGATCGGAGGGTTGCACGTTCGATCCCTGATCCTACAGAAAGCATGTCGAGGTTTCCTTGCGCAAGACACTGAACCACTAACTGGTCCCCGAGCCCCAGTGCCAGGTCACTGCTCCCAAACAATAGGATGGGTTAAAATACAGAGAATTGTAAATTGCCTCTTGTGGGACTGATAACGGAATCTCATTATTATTATTATTATTATTATTATTATTATTAAAAGGATAGTGTATTATGGGGAATGGTCAGAAATTAATTTAAAGGAACTTTGTTTATTTTGGTGCTTTTTTCTCCCTATACATGACACATTCTCTCCTTCCTCTGTGAATCTGTGCCATTTCATTTCTGTTTTGCGGTGCAATTTTATTTTCGTGCTTTTAGTGTTTTTTTATGTGACTCGACTGTTCATATTTTTTGCCACATGGAACCAATTTTAGGCAGTCCCTGCCAAGTTGTTTGTTTCAACATACCAACTGGTTAAAATGCGCACTGCTGGCTAAATATAACTCACAGAAAGTCTGTATAGCTCATTTTACTCTACTTTATGACCTCTTTATAGTTCGCAAATACACACACCCACACGCAAAACCCTAGAAATCAGAGCATGTTAATGTTGTTACGTAACTTTATCACAAAGCAAGTCGATTAGCTTGTTTTCCATAAATACATAGTAATAAGACATGAAAAGAAATTACATGTAACAAGGCTGACCATACAAATGGTCTGGAATAAAATTAATGATTCTCTTTGGTGTTTATCTGCACAAGGTAGCAGTACATTATTCATGTGCTAGATATTTCAAATATCGTGTGTGTGTGTGTGTGTGTGTGCGTGCGTGCATGTGTGCGTGTGTGCGCGTGCGTGCGTGTGTGTGTGTGTGTGTGTGTGTGTGTGTGTGTGTGTGTGTGTGTGTGTGTGTGTCCCAACATGTGGGCAGGGATCCTGGAGGGGGTATTGAGATGGCAGATTT
>OMLC01030910.1:11132-21498 GCA_900302585.1 Regalecus glesne
GGGGGGGGGTAGAAAGTCCAATGGCATGGAGAACCAAGGCAATTGGGATCCACCCTCTGTTGTGGCCTTCATCCACCTTCCCTGCCATGGTGTTCTGGGGACATCTTCCATCAGTTGTTGAGGAACACGCTTCGTCTGGCACCTCCTCTTGACCCTCCTCCATAGGTGATCCTACCAGGAGCTAAGCTCTGGATGGCATAGCTCTTCGGATCATTAGTACATGCAAGCTCCTGCACCATGGCAAGGTGGTGATGCAGGAGACACACACTTATCACGAGGCATGTCAGGGAAGTTTTACAGACAGTAGCAGGAATTCGGGTTCTTGACGGCAGAACATTAGAAATGTAGCCTGGATTTTGAACAAATGCCAACACGCACACACACAAACCTATTGAATTGATCAGAACTATGCTACGTGTCAATCCATCATCCATTGTCAACTACCTATCTGAAGTTGGGTCACGGAGGAATTGGAGCCCATTTCAGCACCCACTGGGTAGGGAAACAACCTGGACGGGTCACCAGTCCATCCCAGGGCAGATCAGTCAGAGGAACAGCGTCTTGCTCAAAGACACCCCAACACACTTCTCTGCAGGTCCTGGTATCAAACCTGCGACCTACTGATCACCAGATGACCACCCAAACCACTGAGCTACGCCACCCCATATGTGCTACATATGCTATGTACAAGTCGAAAATTACAATAAAACAGTCCAGAATTATCAAAAACCTACTCCAATGAAATAAGCCAACAGCGTTTTCTCATTCTAGATGCAGGAGCAGAGCAACAGGCCTCAACAAGATAGCTCCGTTGGGTACAGTCTCTCCGACACTCCCGTGTCTGGTGAAATTCAGGGTTTCTAATGAATTAGAAACCCAATTACCATGGGTTCCACAATTGCAATTACTTGAATTTTGACAGCTATTATTCATTTAGGCATCATTTAATCTGGCCCCTTGTTGAAATACAAAGAAATAGATTACCCGTAGTTATAAAGCCCTGGCAACCATCCTAGCTATAGATTCACGAAAGGACTCCTGATGGAAAATATTGCGGTGCAGCTGATTGGAGCGTTTGTTTGCCGAGTTCCCTCATCATTGTCTTTATGATAAGGCCGACAGCCGGCATTTATTTCATTTTCCGCTTCACATTGCTTCTCTCTCGGCTGTCTTTGTTTATTCATTTCATTTGTGCACAAATTCACATCACCCTCGGTGGCTCTCGCAGCACGCCGCCATTCAACACGGTGACCTTGTGGCACACTCCGCCACGCAGACGTGCTGGAATTCAGAGTGGGCGTATGTCAAATGCTATTAGAAAAACTAAGAACTAAATGGAACATCAATCAGCCCCTCCGACACTGCTGCGAGAGGAGTCGGGGCCATTTTGTTTTTTTTCCATAATTATTATTTTTCCCTCAAACTTCTGCTTTGACTTTACAATCTCTCAAAGCTCTCAGCAGCGTTTTGTGATGCTTGACCTATCCAGGGGGTATCGGGTTCATGCCCCGCTGCTTTCGTCCATTACGATTGCATTTTTACCGTCTCGTTGACATTCAGGACCCATGTGAGAAGCAGCATCGGCAGGGACATCATGATGGCCGGCAACGGGGTCAATCATTTCGCTATGCATAAACATAATCATGATCAGAGGCACACGTGGCGCACATGAGCAACATACAGCGGATCAGATGCACAGCAGCACCTGGGAGCGAGACTTCTGCACTTATACATATGTTCCTGTGTATAAATAAGTCAGAACTAACAATGGCATCTACAGAGATGTTCTTTATCTCTCCGACACACACACACACACACACACAAAGACATACAGGATCACAAGGGCACACGCGTGCCCACTTGCATACAAGACCCACAGTAAATCATATTTAGGATAGATCTCAAACTTCGAAGTGCAAATCAATTTTGCATTACTCCGAGAGGAACAACAGAACTGCATCTATAATTTGCATTAAAAGCTTGCGTTCCCCGTTTCTCCTGCAGGGGTAGGAACAGGGTCGGCAGCATTTCTCGGCAATACACTTCAGATGGACAGTGCATGGATTATATTCATGTCGGCCTCCTACCATACTGGTCTTTTCATTCTTATTGTTCTCGGCATGCGTCTGATAACACCTGACCTGCAGAAGCAGATCTGGAACATTGATGAATAAGCATGCGCGAGTATTTCACTAGCATAAGAGACACACACATGCACACGGAACCCTGACTGTACTAGACTGTGAGCACAATCACCCGTTTGAATACTTAGACGAATTGAAAACAAGGCACACAGGCCTTCACACCCACACACTACCACACACACACACCCTTGAATTGGCGTTCTGTGCTGAATGGCAGAATATCTGTAAACTGTCAGACAAATGGTGAGATTTGGCAGCAAGGGAATTTAACCTCCAAGTCATGGGCAGAGATGATTGAGAAGACACTCCGATGCCAAACAACCTTGGAATGCTTATTGTTTCCCCCCCCTATTCATTACAAGGCGTACTCCCACAATGGGACGTACATGCTCTGCGTACAACTATTTAAATGCAAAAAGCCAGAGTCCCAAAGTTGACAAGCGAAGACAAGCGAAGAGCCATCATAAATCTTGTAAACGCACCTGATCTCTGCCACGGCCATTATTGTGCGTTTCAGAAGCAAGATTACCAGCAAGATTACCCACATGTGATCTCAATAGCATGGGGAAGCAAATGGGCACAGATGGTTTGAACAATCATACAGCCAGTTGGCGAATGTGTTCATGTTGACCAGCGGAGAAGACATACCGACGGCGGGTTCCTCAAGACTCTGGGGACATTTCTAGACATGAAAAGAAAGTAGACGGAGTAATGGTTCAGTCTGATTTAGCACCCAAAAAAAGTCATAACTAGTCAAATGTTGGCCCAATCATCACAAAACTTAGGGGTGGACGTGGCCCAGGAGGTAAGGCAGCTGTCAGATAATCACAGCCTGGGTGGTTTGACCCCTGGCCTCTGCAGAAAGCCTGACAGTGTCCTTGTCCGAAGGAGCTTCCCCAACTTTTGCCCAACAAGCATTAGGATAGCCTCGAGGCTGACCCCGCAGCCTGTCTTCAGATAAGGGGGTTGACATTGGATGGACGGATGGATTAGAACAAAATTTAATTCTTCTATCAAAGACTATGGTATGACTCCTAGACAGACGTCCTCATAGGCTAGTAAAGGAATAATCCCAATACGTGGTAGTTGTCCTCCCACAGGCATTCATCTGGGATAGGCTCCAGTTCCCCACGACCTGACCTCAGCTGTGATCATGTTGGTTAAATTCACAATATGTCAGTAAACATTATCTGCAAATTCACAGAGAAGACACCAAAACTGTCAAGAAGTTGCAAAGTCGTTGCACCAATTATGCCACCATTCAATTAGCACGTGTCTGTTCACAACACGTGGTTGTTTGCATTTCACCATGTCTGGTAAAAGACATCCCTCGACATGTCCTTGATCAAGACACTGAACCCCAAACTGGTTCCGAGGTGCCGTGGCTGCCCTCACTGCTCCTACACAATAGGATGGGTTATATGTAGAGCACAAATTGCACCCGTCTTGGTTGTGTGATGGATGAAACTGTCTAATTGAAATGTAAGGCATGAAAAGCACTTTGAGTGATTGCTAGAGCAGAAAAGCACCACATGAAAAGAAGTCCATTTAGGATCATCAATCTATCCATGCATCCATCTAGTCATCAGTCAACTGGGTCCAACAACTAGGTAAAAACAATGTAAATGACTCAATTACCACTGGGTCTGGACTGGGACATAGACCCGAGTTCCACTTGTAAACACAAGTAGAGAGCACATAGGAAGGGCATTCGTCTCCCAGGGCGAGGGGAAGAACCCCATAAGGAGTAATTATAAAGCGACAGATAACTCAAACCTCAAATTAAGGAAACAGGCATGCAAAGTGGCTGCTCAGAAACTCGCAGCCTCCTTGTCCGGCAGACAGCTCTCGACTATAACAAAAGAAAGAACGTTTGCACAAACAACTGGTATGCAGAAAGATAATTTGCCACAAGATCCCGACAAGGCCCGAGAGCTGGCCTGCGTGCTTGTTCAGTGGCCAGCGCCAAGCAAAACGCTCCCAGACGACTTCTCAAAGTGGGCAGGAGACATGACATAACTAGTGCTGTGGATGGGCACCACATAAAAAATTCAAAGACTCCATAACTGAACAGGAAGGATATCCACTCTGCAGAAACAATCAATTGACATATTTATTGGACCATCTGGAGAGGTTTTTAACGAGTAGAGAATGATGAAGTACTCAAAAGTATTTTTACAAGTTGGTCCAATAAAAAAACGGGACGGCACAAAATGCTTGGAGACACAAAACACTTTAATGAACTGTACACTTTCTCCACTGCACCTGAGAGGGATGATTTGGCACTTAACGTTTAGGATATGCACAGCAATACCAAAATATGCCAGACAAGAGTGATTGCAGAACAAACTTTCGGGCAACTTGTAGAAGAAGTGACTCCGTGACATTTGGAATACAAGCCTTGACATGACTGCAAAACTATTTTAGCCACTTGCACTCAACATACCCTGTTCAGCTCTGTGTCATTGCTGGTAGTAATGATCATCCTTTTGGATGCCATCAAGAGGGCCACCCTGGATAAGCCGGAAAAACATCCCCTCCCTCTCTCCTGTGGAGGACTAGCAGTACTCACAAGCACAACCATGTTTTCAAACCTCAACGTAGATGCATTTTAATCTTTCATCTTACTCATGCCAGCATCTCGCTCACCATCTGCCCATCTCGCACGCACGAAATTTAGGTTTTGGGAAATTGTAGACTTGGTGAAACGGTCTTGCTTTACAAATCTTGCTTTACAGGCAGTTAGGATGAAATTCCGACATGATAACTACCAACCCAGATATGAGGAATGGTTTGAAAAGAAATTTCAAAATCTCTAAAAGCCCGCACAAAGAGTAAAATTGGATTCCTGGAAACCTGAAGCTGTAAAGTTTCAGTATCACCTGCTTGTTTACGTTTTAGGGACCATCAGTTGACCTCAGGAACTAGAGTACATCAGTTGCCTGGATCCAGACCTCTGAATCCACCCACTCCAACAAGCTGACTCATTTTTCCGGTCTGGCATCATGACACAGTGGTTTCTCGGTTGAAAAAGTCCTTATCCAATGACGGTCACAGGGGGAATTAATGATTAGGCAATCAGTGCCATCATAGTTTGTTTTAACATTGCTCTGCTTCACTCTGAAACCCCCTAAAAAAACCAGTATGTTGGCATGGCAACATATCAGTTTTGACTCAAAACAGAGTTAGATTATGCTGGTCTCTGGTGATTGACTAAGGGAAACCAAATTCCCCTCCTCCATGGAAATTGGTTTGAGTTGACACAATGTCAGACTGAAGATGGAAATGGAGTGTTACAATTAGGTTTGATACAGGTAAGTACATTGGAAGTGAAGCAGCTAAGAAGCCACAGATGGTGCGGATATAAATGAGATTCTCCTTCAACTGGAAGCATTTTCACTGACAAGATACTTTGATGCCATCCACACATTGTCAAGTACTTATCTGGATGTATAAATCTATAATTTACAAAACTGCATAAAATACGTAAACCAAAATGTATAAAAGAGGGCCAGGGCCAGAAATCTTCTCAACTTCATCTTATGCCCTTTTTGAACATGAACTGGTTGTCCATTTCTCTCTCTCTCTCTCTCACACACACAGACACACAATACAATCAATCAATCACTCTACGGCACCCCTGGTGAATTTTCGTGGCCTAACACTTCACAGCTGAGCTATTGTTGCTCCAAGACATTTCCTCTTCATAATAACACCAATTACAGTTGAGCAATACAGATCTAGCAGAGCAGAAATTTGACTGACTGACCTTTTTGAAGGAGAGCATGCAGTGGCAGGTCCATGTTGAAACACTGAGCTTTCCAGCACATCTCATTCTGCTCCCACTGTTTGCCTATGGAGATTGCAAGGCAATGAGCTTGATTTTATGCACCTGTTGGCAATGGGTGTGGCTAAAATAGCTGAAACCAACTAGTTAGAAGGCGTGTCCACATAATTTTGGACATGTAGTGTAGGTATGCTGTATATGACCTGTTAACATTTTTCCCTCATTATACTACCTATTGCGTCGGCTTTTCTCTAAGTGAATATTTCCATACAAGATAAGACAAAATATGATAAGATAGTTAGGATGAAATAAGATAAGATATTTCTTTATTAGTCTCACAAGGGAACATTTGCAGTGCTATACAACATCAAAAGGGAAAGTACAATAGAGGTATAAAGCCCTCTCCCCCCAAAAAAACAGTGCATATGCACATAGTATGTCACCATGTGCATGCTGAGGAATGGCATCTTACCCGAAACATTCATGCATTATTAAAATACTGAATCCCTTAACATGAGAGCTGTCCCATAACTATATCAGTTTCCATCAATTTAACAATGCCTTAAAAGATTTAGATTCACAGAGACCAGAGAAAATGATCATAAGAATTTTCAAATGACTGAGCTGAGATGTACTATTGAGCGTTCTATCTTTTTCTTCTCTAAATTACTTAATGTAGCCAAAAGCCAAACATTCTTATGACTTCAGGGTTTAAATCTTCTTGTCAAGGGGAGCACTAATCATCCCTTCAAATGCTTTTCGGCTATATGCCAGCTGAGCAAATGTGTCTCCCCGTGCCTCTTTTGGCTCACCTCCTCATTCTGCTGCTGAAGTAGTGGGTCATCTTTTGCTGATCTCCCCTTTCACTTTCAAGGTGGCTGCCTGGAAACACCCTCACTTGAAGATAGACTCTGTATTCTCGATATCACTGCCCAGATGACCTCCATAGAATCCGCAGTGCTTGTCACTAGAAAGTGGATACTGGGGCTAGCACTAAGAATCTGATTCATTTAACTGTAGAATTCTAATTGCAAGGCTCCATTTCATGTGATGTATCTGTCATCCAGTAGTATCTTGCAGCCATATTTCAAGGTGGCAGAAGTGGCCTTTGAGATTTGCTATCCATGACTAGCCAAAGAAGAGTTTTCTTGCCCTTGGCAATAGTTAAAAATTGACGAATTGACATCTCCCACTTATTCGGTTTCTCCTTTACTGAGTCACTATGTCCTAAATCATTTTCAGAAAATAAAAAACAATGCATGACCATATAAGGCCATGGTTATCCTATTCAAAACTATCATCAGAAAGCAAAGTCACAACTCCATCTCCAGCGGTTTAATCCCCATGGCATTACAAACTATTGGTGTTCCACTTACTATTTTGCCATGCATCTCAACACTGCAACACATCTCCTAAGGCCTTCACAACCCCATAGATTTTGGAATGTTACTAAAATGCTCAATTTTGGTTTGGTGTTTAATTTCCTTTATTTGAACCGTAAAAAGGAAATGAATAAAATAAATTACACTAGCTCTAATGAACCTTGCATACCTTTTAATTGCCTACAATTTTATTACAATAGACCCAGGCTCAACACTAAGGTACTACTCCACAAAAGTGCGGGTGAGACTTCATACTGAACATTGTTAGACTTTATAAAGCAAACTTAACCACTATTCAAATTAATAACTCCCCAGTCAAGTAATAATTTAACTTCTTCAAATATTAAGTAGAAATTTTCTTCCGTTTCATGATCACAATTTCACAGAACATTAGCAGATTATTGTTTCAAATCAATTTAAATAGTGTCCTATTCATTTATTGGTTTAATTATGGCTTTTATAAGTGTGACTGCTTCTGAACAAGGTTTCCCCTTAGTGTCTGAGTTCACAGCTCTCACCTACAGCTGTTTTGTGACAGCCTTTGTAGTTTTAGTCTGTTTTTTACTAAGAGGTATTCAATTTAAGCTGACTGATCAACTGGGGATGCGAAGCGGTGTTAGAGACCCGCCACAAGCCAAAGAGGAAAATAAAAAAACAATGAGATCATTGTGGACTTGATGAGATCCAGGAAGACCACAGAGCCCCCTCTCAACATAACTGGTGAGGAGGCAGAGGTCAAAAACATCATATCAAAATAAACCATACAACAAAAGACCTCTCATTAGTCCTCAACACCTCCCAACAGGTGAAGAAAGCTCACCAGGGGCTTTTCTTCCGACTCAAACAGGCCAAACATCCCTTTCAATGGAGAGTATCCTCGGCTATGGTGTATGCTAGCTGCACTACCAAAAACAGGAAGAACTTAGTCTGGTTAGTAAAAATGGTTCAGATTATGAGAACTGTGCTACCTAACCTGGATACAGTGCAAAGCTATCTAAAGAAGGCTAAGAAAGCTAGCAGGACCTGACCCATCCAGGAATCAGTCTGCTCGTCCCCTTGCCATCAGGGAGAAGATATAGAACCGCCAAAGTCCAGAGTAGCTGACTGAAGAACAGCTTCTTACCCAGATTGTAGCTGTAGCTGAAGTTTTTTCTTTTTTCCAGACGGGGAATAATAGGCCTTCGATCAGATCCATGGCAGGTCTTCATAGCATCCTTCTCTCCCTGGATACCAGGAAAGCTACAAGCCCAAAAAGACAAGACAAAACCAGGGCATTAGGGTTAATTTTGATCGAGCGTGCCGACTTGTTGCATGTGTAACTGTGTCAACATTTACAAGTAGCTACAGATTTCAAATCTACTGGACTTGATACATGGATAAATAGACCGTTTTCTGAACAATGGCTCTCCGTCTCTCTGATAGTCCCTTGATACCAGAACATTTTCACTTCAATAAATATGAATGCCTTGGCTATTAGAAACACCAATGCTATTATTTCAGATTAGAACATATTCAATTTCCAGGGTCAACATGGGTAACCTCACACAAAGAGTTGTGTTCATGATATAAGCGTACCTCAGTCATACGGAGCAGTGAGTAAAATATGAAGAATGTCAAATTTGTACACTCAAAATCAGCCATCCAGTCAGATTTATATTTAAAGGGCAGCGGCAAAGAAAGAGAAATCACTATAAACACACAACAGTGTGCAGCAAAAGACACTTGTGAGTTTAACAGCAATTACCGGCACTGTTATGTGTCATGGGATGGATGGTGCAAGTGCCTGTTTAGGTGGCGAGACGCAGTGTTCCCAAGAGAGCAGTCATTTGGTGTGTCCCAGCTGGTGCTGCCTCAGGTGCCATTCCTGCATTTTCCATAAACCTTCAGATGTGGTGATATTGAGTCGCTTGGGTCAAACGTTCCACACCTGGCCACTGGGTCCCAACACAAAGGGGAGGCAAGATATATAGATATCTTTATTGAAGCTTTAATAGAAACAAGAGCAAAGTTATAGTTTCACAAATGGGACAGTCTTTACAAAATTGTGTTTCCTCTTATTGGAGTTGTAGATTTAGAGGAAAAAGCAAGATGTTTTATTTCTTTCTTACTCTACTGACATACAATGAAATGTGCTCTCTGAATTCAACTCATCCGATTGTATAGGTTGGTTTGATCCCTGGGCCCTGCAGAAAGCATGTTGAAGTGTCCTTAAGCGAGACCCCTAATTAATCAAGCCCTGTGATGGACTGGCCACCTGTCCAGGGTGTTTCCCCCAGCTTTCGCCCAATGAGCACTGGGATAGGCTCCAGCACGACTCTGCGACCCGACTTCAGTTAAGGGGTTGATGATTGAAGGAAGCATGGATGGATGGATGGATGCATTGAAATAAAAGCCTAAGCAGCGCTATTACGTGTAATTGCAACTCACAACCCTCCAGCCATTAATTAGGAAAATACCCTATCTTTCTAAGGAATCTTTCCCACACGAAGCGAGCCATTATTACATTTGCCTTAATATATGTGCTTTCATATTCTGCTGTTATTAGCCAAAGCCTCGGTAATAAGCCATGTGATGTATCCCTCCTGGTTGCAGACCTTGGCGGACAAACGAGATGTGGCACTGGGACCAGGGTTGTTTTGTGTCTAAATTTATTTGAACTGATCAGAAACACAATTATGCCTTGCTCGCTCATGATAAACCATGGTTAAGTGGGTTGGAGAATTCATTTATTTATATTAACTCTGTCACCGTTCGACAGTAATGGATGCCTTTCATTAATGAATGAAAGATCTCGCCTGGCCTCAGCTCTCTTAGTCTAATCCCTTTTTTTAACAGAGAAACCCAACTGATGAATGAAAACTTTTATAGACATTGAATTGAGCGATTCAGGGAATTCTGCCGAGAAATGAATTGCCAAAAGAAATCCAGACTCTTTTGCTTCCTCCCTCTTTTTCTTTCTCTCTCCCTCTCTTTTTCCCTCTCTCTCTCAGTCTCTTTCTCTCTGTCTCTGACTCTCATTTAATTATGTTCTTGCTCTCTTGCAGTCAGTCTAG
>OMLC01030934.1:0-10654 GCA_900302585.1 Regalecus glesne
ACAAGTATGCAAATCAGCAAAATGTATGCTAATTGAACCTATCATAAAGCAACACAATCTAAAGCTGATTTTGCATTACATTACATTATATCACAGGTATTTGGCAGATGCTCTTATCCAGAGCGACATACAAGTGCATAGGGTCAAGGCACAAAAGATAATGGAGCAACACTAGAGCTAGGTAACGGTCATAATACCATCATAAGACTCTGATGCAACATCAACTAAGAACACACCCTAACCAAAATAAAACTAACAAGATTGCATATGCCTAACCCAAGTACACTAAGAAGAAGAAAAGGAATATGGCTAAAACTAGGAGTTAGAGCTAGGACTGGATGGGGAGGAGGATAGGTTCAGGCGGAAGAGATTAGTTTTTAATCTGCTCTTGATGATGGTCAGGGTTTCTGCTGTTCTGACTGCTATGGGAAGGTCATTCAACAAGCGAGGGGCCAGGACAGACAGTAGTTGTGACTGGGAGGTGCAGTTACAGAGAGGGGGAGGTGCCAATCGACCAGAGGTGGCAGAACGGAGAGGTCTGGTTGGTGCATAGGGTCTGATAAGTCTCTGCAGGTATCCAGGTGCTGACCCCTTGACTCTCTGGTTTGCAGGCACCACAGTCTTAAATTTGATGTGAACCATAACAGGCAGCCAGTGGAGGGCAGTGATCAGGGGGGTGACATGGGAATGTCTGGGATGGTTGTAGACCAGGCGAGTGACAGCGTTCTGGATGAGTTGCAGTGGTCTGATGGCAGAAGCTGGTAAACCAGCCAACAGAGAGTTGCAGTAGTCCAGACGGGACAGGACTATTGCTTGGACCAGGACCTGTGTTAAGTAGGTGGTGAGGAAGGGGCAGATTCAATAATAAAAGCCTGATTCTTTATTCAAAGCATTTTCTATTTTATTTCAATCCCAGTGCTTATTTGGCTTAAGGCAGGGAAACATCCGGCTCAAACTGCTCAACAGAGCTTGAGCAGTTTGAGGTTCAAGTGTCTTGCTCAAGGACACTTTGAGAATACTTTGAGAAGACACTTTGTCAAGAAACCGGTGATCAAACCATCAATCTCCGATTACTAGATAACTGCCCTCCTACCTAACCTATACTGCCCCTGCCCTCAAATGCAAATCATTAAATTACTTAATGCTCCAAAAGTTCAAAGGGAAGGAAGGTGTGATTTTCAAAATGAACCTGTTGTGAAATGACTTTTATTCTAAAATGGCATCTAAATTGATTAGATATTTTGAGAGTTGTCCTGACAAAAAAAAGTTCTTACAGCAGGCTGTGGAGTGCTTACACTAAGGGTGTACACCAAAGCAACCACTAAAGATGGGTGACGCCCCTCCCCCTGCAGAGCTTATAGACTTTCGGCTGTTTTCTCTCATTTCTGCAGGTAGGAGGCGCGTCTGGGTTAGAAGCTGTACCAGAGCTGATGTCTTCTTCCTCCAGAGTGGTTGACTTCCTAGTGGCTTTCCATTCTGGTGGCTTTCCATTACAGGGCTGCTGGACTTGAGCATTGGCAAGAGAACCTCTGGATCAGCTTTGGAGAGACCTGATGTTCATCCAAGGAGCTGCGCAATTGACACGGACTGTTTGAACTGGAATCTGGTTGGCGTTACTCTCCTCCAATGGAAAAAACTTAAATCAGTGGTTTGACAAGTTGTTTTTTGTTTGATCCAGAAAACGGTTTAATAAACCAGGTACTTATTGCCACCACCTCATTATCTCTCTGCATTATGTTGCAGTCTACACGAGTTGGATTGCAACATATGGGGGCTCTCGGTTTTTGGATCAGGAGTATTGAATCTGTGTTGTTATTGGACAACAAGGCTCAGTTGAGTCCTGTCTGTGTGTCTTTGGGAGAAGAAGACATTGGCAAGTGTGGTGAATAGGCCAATTACTGTGTTTTTTCTCTTGAGTTACTTCTGTTGTCAGGGGTGTTGGTTACATATCTGTCATGCCAACATTTTGTGTCAGAGTTTGTGTGGTCCAGTAAATAGTTCCTTGTATATTACTACTGTTATTTCCCTGTTAAGTTTAGAGTGAATTCCCTTTGAGTTTTTGGGGGTTTTGTGGTGTGGTGTGAACGCTAGAGATTTATCTCAGGAGGACATCTGCAGCTGCAGGGAAGTTGCCATTTTCCTGGTTTCTTCACCAGGCCAGCAGATTTCAGTGTGTAAGTACCCATCATAAGTGACACCTGAAGACTAGGGAGAGAGTTTAGTTTGATTTGGTCAGGCCGTTGGAGAGATGTAACTGCTGTGATTGTTTCAGCTGTGTATGGGCTTCTGAGCTCTGGCTTTTGGTTCATCATGTATTAAATTGTTGCGCATCACTTTCGGGTTGTGTAATTCGGAGTTATCTATCTTGACATAGATTTTGGCCTACACATATTTGTTGTATCTGCCTTTAATGCATCTGGGGTGAGTTCAAAGTTTAATTTTGAGCAGTCTAGAGAGCTGTTGTTTTTGCAGGCTGAACATGACAGGCTTGACTTAGAGGTATGCAAATTGGATGAGGATGCTCAAAAGCGCAGATTGCAGTAAATGGTAGCAATTAAACAGCTACATGGAAAGCTAAAAAGGAACATGCTTGAATAATAACTGAGGCCTACAAAGCTCTCGCAAAGAGAATGGAGCTAGCTAGGCAAAACGAGAGGTAGCTGAGGGGGAGCACATTGAGAAAAATGGCTGGATACAAAGTAGGAAGAAGAGAATAGAGAGATAGAGGGGGAAAGACAGAAGGCAGTTGGGTGGGAGAAAGAAAGGGAAAAAAGGCTCTTACACATTATATTGAAATAGAGATGACTGAGAGAAATCCTGAGAGACACTTTGGCTTTCAATTCATTTATTGTGGGTTCTGTCCTACTCTTTACTCAGAAAAATGAGCTGGGGATTACATTCTGATGTGGGGAATAGATTTAAATGTATTACCTGTTCCAGTGTATGAGTTTGAACTTTATTGTGGCCTGGTTCAGGGTAAAGTGGCCATAGGCCTACATCCTGCGCTGCAAATTAGAGTTTCTTACGAGGGAATGACCTGGCTGTTATCTGTGTGTGGACTGATGGTCAACACCCTCCTGTGGTGTAAGCTCTACCCTCTGTTGCTGAGATGCCTGATGAGAGTGCATAGGGTTTTCGTGCTGTTTTCACAGCTTGTGGAGGTACCTGCATTATGTGCCATGGGGATATGGAATCTCAACTTGACCAAAGTAGCACAGGGGGAGTGCGATGTTTTTGCTGTGTCTGTATCAGAATCTTTTTCATATGTTTCCCAAAGTGATCTGTTAGTAGATCATTGGGCTGATCCAATACTCAGTGAGCTCTTTGACAACATACTTTCAGAAGTTGAAGAACAAGGCCTGCATCAGAGTGGCCGTTGAGAGACGTTCCAGGGGCCTCTGGTGGTGTAGGGGGTTAAGGCGATGTTCCGGACATCTCTGTGTCATGCATTTGGGTGTTTGAATCCCACCTGTGCTGTTTCCAACCACGGTCAGAGGTCCGTAGTTAGTGGAGCATAATTAGCTAAGCCTCACATAGGTATAGGGGTTAGGTTGGATAATAATTCTAGGATTGGCTAGTGTCCCCCTCTAGGTTGTCTGAGCACTCGCAGTTAAGTGAATGGAGAGTACTCTGCTTCATTCTCCTCTGATGGCAAAGCTCTGTGCTTTCACACCATAATGTGTGAAATAGCAAGGGCTTGTCGTCATGTGACTTTGAGGAGACACATGCTATGGCCTCCTCCTTCCTGTTGACGTTCTAGAGGGGTATCAAAGTGATGGATCCAGCAATAGGCAACTCGGGAAATTTGGGTGGGGACAGAAAGGGATTACAAATTTTAAAAGAAACAAGAGGTGTGACAGGGAGGCATTGATGATCCTTGTTTTGTCTGGACCATTTTTTGGGGCACGGTCTGTTGTTTCTGCAATTATATTGCCAAGATATTCACCCCATTGAGGGCTTGGATAACATTGTGGTGAATGTTCTGTCCAGGGCACCTACCTTGCTCTCTGACTGTGAACTGCTCCATGGGTTTTCTGGTCTCCTGTCATTCTTCTCCTAGAATTCTTAAAGTGGTTCTCCAGATACGGAGGTCGCTGGGTTCAGGGCAGAGTGACAGGATGATTAAAGGTGAGTATTTTTGCTGGGATTGCTGGTGGGAACCCCATCTTTATTGAGGGGCGGGGTGACACCCTTTACCCTACAAAGGCTATTGGCTTCAGCTGTTTTCTCTCCTTTTTGCAGGTGGGAGGTGAGTTTAGGTTGGAAACTCTGACAGAGCTGATCTTTTCTTCCTCCAGAGTGGTTGGCGTCCTGGTGGCTTTCTATTCTGGTGGCTTTCCATGATGGGGCTGCTGGACTTAAGAGCGCACATCAGTAGAGGTCATCAGGAGTATAGGCTCTCTATAGGATTAGCTTTGGAGAGAGCTGGTCATCATCCAAAGAGGTATGCAATTGACATGACTGTTTGAACTGGAATCTGGTTGGCGTTACTATGCTCTGTGGGAGCAGAGTAATCATCAAACACAGTGTTTGGACTTTTGTTTTTGGTTTAATCTAAAAGCCTATTAAAAATGGGTACTTTTTGCTGCCACCTTGTTGTCTGTCTCCCTTATGTTGCATTCTATATGAGCTGGATTGTAACAGATAGCATACAGGAAGATGCTCCCAATTTTACAAGCTATCTGCTTGCAACAAATACTGAAGTATTCAGAAATTGATCACCCAATAATAAAAGTGAATATTTGGTAGTGCTATACCCCTGATGTTCTTGGCATCTTCGAGTATACTTTGCAGTCTTAGATTATTTTTATTCTAAATAAACCCTGAAACAATCCCATAAATCCAAATAAAATAATAGAGGAAGATAATCCATCCATCCATCCATCCATCCGTTGTTATCCATCACTAATCCAGTGTCAGGCTGCGGAGGTAGCAGATTTCAACCGGGAACTCTGAGTTATCCTTATCCTTGAAACATCAACTAGATCTGATTGGGGGATCTCAAGACGTTCCCATTCCAGCATGGAGATGTAATCCCTCTACCTTTCCTCAGCCTACCCTGTGGCCTCCTCCTAGCTAGACGTGCCTGAACAACCTCATTTGGGAGGTGATCAGGTGGCATCCTTATTAGATGCTCGAACCACCTCAACTGGCTCTTTTCTATTTAGAAGAGCAGCGGCTGGATTCCAAGTCCCCCACATATGTCTGAGCTTCTCACCCTATCTCTAAGGGGGACACCAGCCAGCCTCCTAACAAAACCCATTTCAGAAGTTTGTATCCGCGATCTTGTTGTTTCTATCATGACCCAGCTTTCATGGCCCTAGGAGAGAGTGGAAACAAACATTGACTGGTAGATTGAGAGCTTTGCTTTCTGGCTCAGCTCTCTCTTGGTAATGATGGTTTGGTAAAGGGAGCACTGTACTGCTCCGAAAGCTCCAATTCTCCAGTCCAACTCATGCTTCATTTTCCCCTCACTTTAGAACGAAACTCAGAGATACTTGAATTCTCTCCCTTGGGGTAAGGACTCATACCCTACTCAGATTGGACAATCCTCTGTCTCTTGCTTAAAACCATGGTCTCAGATTTAGAGGTATTGATCCTCATTCCAGCTTCTTCGCACTCAGATGTGAACCGTTTCAGTGAGTGTTGGAGGTCAGAGACTGATGATGTCAACAGAACCACATCATCTGCAAAAAGCAGTGATGTAATCATAATTTCCCCAAACTGTAACCCCTCTCTTCCGCGACTATGCCTGGAGATCCTGTCCATGAAGATCACAAACATGATAAGTGACAAGCAGCAACCCTGACGGAGACCAATCCCTACTGGGAAAGAGTTCAACTTACTATCCAGAACTCTGACACAGCTCTCACTTTGGGCATAGAGAGATTGGATTGCCCTGAGTAGTGACCCTCTTATTTTATACTCCCACAGCAACTCCCACAATATCTCCCAGGCGACCCGGTCATAAGCCTTCTCCAGGTCTACAAAACACATGTAGACTGGAGTGGCATACTCCCAGGCCCCCTGCAGGATCCTTGCAAGCATAAAGAGCTGTTCCATGACCAGGACGGAATCCACATTGTTCCTACTCAATCTGTGGTTCGACCATTGATCCTCCTTCCCAGCACCTTAGAGTAGACTTTCCCAGGGAGGCTGAGTAATGTGGTAACTGTAATTAGCACACACCTCTCAGGTCCCCCTTTTTAAACACTGGGACCACCGACCCTATCTGCTATTCTTTAGGCACTGTCCTAGAATTCTACGCAATGTTGAAGAGACATGTCATCCATGGCAGCCCCTGAACACCCAAAGTCTTCATCATTTCTTGACGGATCCCATCAATCCCTGGGGCTTTTCCACTTTGGAGTTTTTTGACTACCTCAGTGACCTCGTCCAGGAAAATTGATGTTGATCCTCCATCATCCTCCAGTTCTGCCTCTCTCCTAGAGCAGGGAGCAGGAACCTTTTTGACTGGGGGTGCATAAAAGCCAAATATTTTAAAATATATTTCATTGAAAGCCATATAGTATTTTAACATAAAATAAATTAAACATGTCTCACTTTTAATGCGACTTCTGGTGGTTCATGGTTTTGCTTATGGCCTTGCAGTCTGGTTGATACGTGGTGAAGTTAAGGTCCCACAGGTGTTGAGGCTTCCATCAGTTAAATGTGAGCGTAAGTTGGTCCTAATGTGTATCATATGCAAGAATGACTGCCCACATGCATATGTAGAGCCAAACATGGTCAATACGGCAATACTCACACGCTGCGTTGTGTGGTATGTCACAGGAAGCTTGTTCCAAGTTTTAAGAATCAGTTGGTCTTCAGGTTGAACATTTTTCATTTCTCTCCAATTGTGTTCCCTCGTCAGCTCTCCTGGCTGTCGCGCAAGACTTTCCACTCTCCAATAAGTGACTTGAAGTTACTCATCCATATGTCTGATGCCTTCAGGTCAGCAACTTCTAGCTCAAAGTCTCCAATAGAGACCCCGGAGAAGTATGTCAGGTCAATTTTGTCGATTGCACACTCATGTGAATGAGTGATGAACTTAAAAAGACCAGTGCGCATACAAAATTCTCCAAAATGTGCTTTGAATGACTGCAAGAGATTGGACGTAAAGCCAGCTAGCTGCTGGAGATCCCGATATTGAGTTGAATCACTTGCTAAGCATGCATCTCTACATCGTTGCAGTCTTTCAAAGTGAAGAAGATGATCTGTTTCAATATCCCTGAGAAACACTTCGAGCTTGCTTTCAAATGTAAATGCTACCTGTTGAAGGATTGAGATAGTATTTCAATTACCTTACATTTTCACATTGAACTGGTTCAGATGGCCAGTTATGTCGACGAGATAGTGAAACTGCAGGAGCCAGTCAGTGTTTTCGGGCTCAGGATGCTTGACACCTTTTATTTAAAGAAAAGTCCGGATTTCACTCAGGCAAGCTGCGAGACAGCCGAGCATCCTCCCCCTTGACAACCAGCGCATGTTGCTGTGTAAAAGCAGACCGGGATAATGATTCCCAACTTTTTCTAACATAGCTTCAAACTGGCAATCATTTAAAGCTTGGGCAACAATAAAGTTGACAACTCGAATGACCAAGGACATCACCTCACCAAGCTCTTGGCCCCGCGTCTGAGCGTAAAGCGTCAGACAGAAATAATATTATCCATTGGTATTTTTTTCTTTAGCAAACTCCATGAAAGATGTGAATAAATCCTTTCCTCTTGTTGTTCCTTTCATTGGGCAAAACAGTCAAGCTTTCCTCATGCAGTGTATCACCTGGAGCATACCTGGCAATTATACTCCACTGAGATCGATGGCTAACATCTATTGACTCACCTAATGCAAGAGTAAAGTATGTCCTGGTGTTTATGTCCTTAATTTGAGTTTCCTCAACTTGATTTGCAACGATCGTCCACTGTTCTTGATGACAGGAGCATGACTTTTATCCATTTGATTATCGTGTCTTTATTTGGGAAGTCATCAAACAGTTTATTGGTCACATCAAGTATGAATGTTTTGCCATACTCACCATCTGTGAATGGCTCTCCATTCCTTGCTATTGCCAACCCCCCCCGCAAAATTGGCGGAATTCTTGTCACCTTTCTTGATCCGCACACGTAGTTGCTGATGAGTTGTTTGCACTCTCCGCTGTAGCTCCTTGCATGCCCTTTTCCTGCTGTCAGAAAATATCTACCCCGGTGGATATTTCGATGCAAAGGAAGCATGGTGTGTATCGAAGTGCCACTTTATATCTAACCGTTATTTTTGATCAGCGGTATGTTTAATATGCAATTTTCTTTTCTTTTCGCCATCTTTTCCGTTACAAGGGTTGAATAAACTCATTGGGTATCTGATAAAATTGATTTCTTCACCTTTACAACGAACCAGACCCGACCCAGTGACCAATTTATCTTCAAAACTAATTTCTGTTTACTTTAAAATGACACATTATTATTAAGAAATATCACAAGTATTTTAAAGGCAGTTCCAAACTGATTTTCCAAAAAAAATTTAAACTCAAAATTGTCTGGGAGCCATATTCTGTCCCCGGAAGAGCCATGGGTCGCGAGCCATAGGTTCCTGACCACTATCCTAGATGGTGGGTTAGTTGAGTTCAGGTGTTCCTTAAAGCGCCCCGTCATCCCATTACCTCCTTAGTTGAACTCAACAGCATCCCATCCTTACTATAAACAGCTTGTATGGCTCCCCATTTTCCCCTCCTGAGGTGCTGGACCGTTTTCCAGAAGTGCTTTGGTGCTGACCTAAAGTCCTTCTCCATGGCTTCCCCAAACTCCTCCCACACTCGCTGTTTTGCCTCTTATCCTGGAAGGCCTCCTTCTTCAGTCAGACAGCTAACTAAATGCTGGTATCCACCAGGGTGTTCAGGGGTTACCGCTCCTTGAGGCACCTATGACCTTGAGACCACAGCTCACAGTTGCAGCTTCAGCAACAGAAGCTTTGAACATAGCCCACTCTGGTTCAATGTCCCCAACCTCTACAGGGATGCCAGAAAAGCTCTGCTGTAGGTGGGAGTTGAAGGTCTTCCTGACAGAATCCTTCTCCAAGTGTTCCCAGTTCACCCGCACTATACTTTTGGGCTTACCAGGTCTGTCCTGAGGGTTTCCGTCTCCACCTGACCCAACTCACCACTAGATGGTGGTCAGTTGAAAGCTCTGATTCTCTCTTCACCCGAGTGTCCAAAATAAGTGGCATTAAGTCACATGATACAATTACAAAATCTATCATTGATTTTTGCCCTAAGGTGCTCTGGTATCATGTAAATGGATTACCTCATCAGTCCTGCAAGGGGAAATTTGGATTTCCCTGCAATGTAACCCATCATATTATGTAGGACCAGTGAGCTATCAACATATCAACATTGGGTTCAGAGTCTTGCTCAAGGACACATCGACATGCTTTCTGCAGGGCCGGGGATTGATCCTGTAACCTTCTGATAATCGTACGACTGCTGTACCCACTGAGCTTTGCTAACCCCAAAACTTATGTGCACCCTTATGTTCGAACATCGTGTTTCTTATGGACATTCCATGACTCTGTTGATCTCATGATCTCATGATCTCTCCTCTTCTTCCCCTGCCGTTCCCCCTCCATTTCTCCCTCATGTCCAGCCTCAGGTCAGGCCACACTACTGGTGGCTTGCACTTGCAAGTCTTTCCATGCTGGCAAACAGACAAACTTGGCCACATCTACCAATGAGGCTAATCACATGCAAACAAAAGCAGGTCTGCTGTGAGGCCTAGGTCAAATCTATGTAGCTGTTCTAACTCACAGACATATCTCTACTAGAGAAAACCTATCTGCAAGAGGAGTCACCACACTATTTTGTTGATGTGGCTGTTTGATCGCATATGCGATAGATATTTTTTCCCCTTATTAGTCCAACAAGGGGGAAATATCTGGATTGAACCCATCCTATTGGATAGAGGGATTGAGTTAGGGGTTTAGTGTCTCCCTCAAGGACACCTCGACATATTTTCTGCAGGACCGGGGATTGAACGTGGAACCTTCTGATATTCAGACAACTGTACTACCCAGTGAGCTGTGCCACCGCGATTTACAGCACCAGGTATTTCCAGATGGTATCCTATCCACGTACTAACTAGGCCCGACTGTGCTTAGCTTCCGAGATCAGAAAAGATTCGGTATTGTCATGTTGTTATTGCCCTAAGCTATAATAGAAATAACTGCAAAGCTAGGCTAAGCTCAAAGATAGAAAAAAAATAGGAATAAAAAAGGCTTTGTAATAAGCATGAGTCAGTTGAAATAGAAAGCTAGAAATTCTAGCCATGAGTGTGAACTAAGCACAGAAAAAGTGTAATGAAAACCAATGAAGACGAAGACCAATGAAGAAGCAAAAGTAGAATATAGAGAAAGACGAAGAGAAGACAGGGCAGCAGAATGAACAGCAATTATTGAGCTCACAAAGCAAAATCATACACATGCAGAAACCAGGAATAATTGGCAGTGTATTAATAAAAAAGCTCATATTAAAATGATTACTGTTCTATCAATGACATCAGTAACAAAATAAGAAGAACGATAAAGGCTAAACGGACTTGTTCTCATATAAAACTTTTCATGCCTAACAACCACTCAAAGCGCCTTACAATGAATGCCTCACATTTAC
>OMLC01030940.1:0-11376 GCA_900302585.1 Regalecus glesne
CAATTGTGTTCATGAGTTGTCTCACTTGTATCATTCTAAACACCAATAAAAAGACATATATATATATATACATACATACATACATACATACATACATACATACATACATACATACATACATACATACATACATACATACATACATACATACATACATACATATACACACACACACACACACACAAGCCATAACAGTTTAAAAGTTAAACAAGCAATATTATTTTTCCATGCATTGGCATTTGTATTTCAGCTCACCACCCATCAGGAATTATGGACATTTATTGTGACCAACTTGGCTAGTGTCTACATCAGGGAAGGAAACAGACATCAGGAGGTAGGGTTGTTAAATCTGGCTCTTATCTTTTTAAAGTAAACAAGTGAAGACACAAAATAATGATCTATAAATCATTAAAAAACAAAGAACTGCACAGTGATTGTGGGTTTTTGTTTTATCTTTTTAATTTGTATGGTAAAATTACCTCATGCATAATTACAAGTACAACCATGGATAAGGGGAAAATAATATAACAGACTGTTAGGCTTGTAAGTACAAGGGATACAGAGAATGTTAATGATGTTTCTCTGACATAGACTTTATAAGTAACTCATTTATGTATGTGTTAAGCTCACTTTTGAGTATTAGTCATGTTTATGTTGAACCTTGCTCATTGTTCTCAATTAGACACTTCCGCATTTGCTAGTTTTAAGGCCAAAAGATGTCAACTCAGGAGATCCAAGTCTTTTTATACATTTGAGCTTTTGTAGATTACACAATTTACTGTCCATCCATTTATTTATTTATTTAGATGATGGGCAAAGTGGTAATCTTACTCTAGAGAAAATTTGTTCAAGACAAAAAGCAATGTTTAAAGAACATAATTCAGAGACAGACAACAGGAAAATAAAGTATTTTTTTGGGGGGTGAACTGTCTCATTAACTTTTTGTTATGTCCTCACCTGCTATTCAAATAGATTTCAGTTTTTTTAATTTGGCTGTCATGGCATTGATTATAAGGATGATGTGGTTATTAGATTCATATTTTTTTGGCCGACTGGGGAAAATATCAGCTTTTCATTTAAGCCATGTTCTTGTTTTCAAGGCAAATTAGTTCAAAGTTAAAAAGGATTTTTTTCTAAAGTGTAACCAATTTAACCTATTTTGTTTTGATATCTTTTCCAGCTGTACAGCCTTTTAGAGAGAATAAACCCAGACCACAATTTCCCTGTCAGGTAAACACCACAATGCATTGTAAAACATGTTAAGGTTTCAACGCACAGTGAGATTTTGGCTATCTTGTACTTTTATTTATGTTAGTGTATGTCACACTGTACAATAGGAAAAAAGTATAATTATGATGCATCCCCCTTGTCAAATTGTCAAGATCCATTGAGACTTCTCACACATTTTGTGAATGGAAATGTTATGCAAGTTATAAAAAAATAGTAATTAGTCATACTTATTAGTTCTTTCAAAAGTAATTGAATTACTTTATTGGTTATGGCACATAAAAATAATAAATTACTAGATAGTGAATTATGTTACTTTTAAATAAATGAGGTTTGTTTTTATCTTGTCATGATTAGTTATCCTCACATTGTGGGGGGGGCATGGACCTAGATAGAACATGGGAGATTAAAGCCAAATGCCCATACTGATACTCTGTGGTAGAATCGAACCCGCAATGCCTGGCATGTCATTTTATTTACTTTTTGATTTTATTTTATTTCTTTTTTTTCAAATCACCTTTCTTCTCCCTATCCGAGTTGCCTATTGCTGGACCTGTCAATGGCCAATTCACCTTTTTGTGATATTCTTTGATATAGAAAAAGTTCTCACACTTTAGACTACAACTTACCATTATATTTTTGTCCTTGATCTTGGGGAAAAAGCTACAGCAAGCTAACATTGCCTGAACTGTTGGCCATTATGGGTAATCTTATTGTCTTTTGGAGCATTGGGTGATGCTCCTCCTGTGTACCTACTTGAATCTGTGGGGTCTTAAGATGTTCCTCATGTGAATAGATGGGCAGACAAGTGCTCTGCGAATGAACACCAGATGCTATATGTATGATAACCATGGAAATAGCTGATGTGCACTACTATATCCCTGCCGTTGCAACTATTTTCTTTATGGGTAGTATCAAAATTAAAATATATCTTGTAGAAATATTGAAAGAAAGAGTATAAATAACATAACTAATGATTCAAATTTGTTCAGCTTTTTATTTAGTTTAGTTGAAATATAGAACTGTTTCTAACAGTTGCATATGTCTCACACAGCAAGGATCTGTCTGTCCATTTTGTTGGGTGTCATTGTGTGTCACGTAGAAAAACGTTCAAGATTATTCAATTCTGATGGTGGGCATGTGAATGAGATGAATATGACCATGACAGTTTCACAAGATTGTGCCTGCTTGTCATTCTACCTGACAGATTACCCACCTCTCCGTACCTGTCTGCTTGTCTCATCAATTGCTCCTCATCTGAAAATATCATAATGTTGTTTGATTGATTGATTGATTGATTGATTGATTAATTCACTCATTCATTCCACCTCCACAAGATCCGATGACATTAGATCATATATCAAGAAACTCAGGGAATAGGCTGCATTTATCTACTATCTAGACAAAAGTTACATGCCGATTTAAATTTCAGTATGTGTAATTATGTATTTGAAAAAGTAAATAGTTGCATTTCTAGTTAACACCAAAAGTTGTCAAATTACAGTACAGACTGGTGAATGGTGACATTTTGACTTACATCAGTTTGATGTGATTCTGAACACCTGCTGCTTAAAAGCCATCTACTTCTAGGGACATTCAAAATAATCTTGTAAAAAATGCCATTACATTAATGATGGCAAATAAAAAATTGCCCCATGAACCCTACTAGAGAAAATGAGAAGAATTGTTTCTGGTCTATTCTGGGTAGAAAACCACCACAATGGACCATTAATTCAGCAAAATTGCTCTAACTATTTTTCATGAAATGATCTGCTCATATATATTCAAGATTAGCAGATGACTCTTAAGCAATTCTCTCTCACACACAAAGCATATAGAGTAGCGTAATCTTTTTGTTCAGCATTTTCTGCCACTCTACTTTTGGTCAGTCACCAGGATGGTATCATAGCCATAGTTTTAGCATCGTTTCCCATGGTACACTGCATAACTACAACTAAAACTTAATGATACCACTAGATCATTATTTTGCCTACGATTCCATGGATTTTCCCTTTTCATGGCTAATGATTTTGTTTGAAATGACACGAAGACAGCTAAAATTGCCGATTTCAAGATCTACAATAGTCTTTTATTGTTGTTGTTTTCTTTAAATTACGCTGAGAATTTTCTTCAGTTGAATACTCATTTCAATTTTTTTACTTCACTCAAGTAATTCGATAGATATTGCAATATCACCTTCACCAGCCAGATTTCAAAATTTCAGGATGTATTAACAAACTATATTAAATCAGCATTTAGGAGAAAGTTAAAAAAATACGATATTCAAGTTCAACTGCTTGTTTGTCTTTCCCATGTAGTTCCCACTGTCTCCGTGCTGCAGCCTTCTACATCAGGGGACTACTGTCCTTCTTCCAAGGACGCTATAATGAGGCCAAGTATGGATTCTCACAATTGTTTGTGGTCTTGCACACTAACTCATTGTTGTTTTTCCTCTCCCGTTAGAATACTTTCAAAACACTATTGACAACCCAACCAGCAAAAGTATCAGATTTACTGAATGTCCTTTTGGTATCCCTGTGCTTTAGACGTTTCCTGAGAGAAACCCTGAAGATGTCAAATGCTGAGGACTTGAACAGACTGACTGCTTGCTCGCTGGTTCTGTTGGGCCATATCTTCTATGTACTGGGAAATCACAGAGTGAGAATAAATACCTTATTAAATACCTTACTATTTGTCTTACAGCTCCAGGATTATTACACAGTTTAACTATACGGTTTCTAGCAAAGTTATGAATGTCATTTAGACTGTTCTACCTACTTGCAAATTTCTCCTCGTCGGACTAATAAAGGAATATCTTAAATTCTATTACTTTACAATCTCTAAAATTAATTGTGAGAAATCTATAGCACAGTCTAGCACAATTCTGTCTTTATATGGATTTACCTTATGAAGTCCAATCAAATTTGAAGTCTTTACTCTTGGGTGTTTATCCAGTAATTCATTCACTTTTGGGCCATTTCATGCTTCATGCAATCATCAGCTGCCCAGTGGGCTAAACAATGAAAAACATTTGGATATATCCATCTGCTACCACCATTGCTTTACGTCATGTTATTTATGTTACACGCTCAACATCTAGTAGGGCTGGGGGTGGGTGTATGGGGCACAATAGATATCATATACATGCTAAGTCAATGACATTCACAATTCATAATTACAATGTAGATGTTTCTTTTTGTATGTACAGCTGCCTGCCAATTTATTTCTGGTATTTAAGGTTGACATTTTAGGTTTGCAAGTAATATATTTCTCTCAAACACAAGTTAAACATTTTACTGTTGGTTGAAATTGTCTTGTGCTTTGAGAGGTGATTGAATAATCAATGTTTCTGTCCACCTAAGACCAACTGTTATGGCTTAGAGATGTTACATTCTTTAAACAATCGTTTCTAGAACTACAGTTAGGTTCATTGAACCGAGCTTTAAATGTACCCTCTGTTATAGCCCAACATATATTTGTCGTGCCCCCTTGAAGGAAGATGCCAATTACAAGGGGTCCTCTAACACGCAACAGTAGAAAAGAAATACAATAGCAAATAATAAGAATACAGTACTTTTGTTTTAACCTAAAGTTAAGCGTGCGCGTGCGCGTGCGTTAGTAGAATGAGGCACTTCATCCTGAGGTCACTTGTCTCTCTTTTAGCATGTGTTGAACTTCTCCACCTGTGCTCCATTAAGCGATGTAATATCCTTTCTAGGAAAGCAACAACATGGTTGTACCAGCCATGCAGCTGGCCAGCAAGATCCCTGACATGTCTGTTCAGCTCTGGTCTTCAGCCCTCTTGAAAGGTACATGGTGACCCACTTTGTTTTTAACAAGTAAAATTTATTTTGATTTGCCATTCAAATGCTCATTGTAATATTGGTACAAAATCTCAATACTTCACATGACTTTAAGTTTCCTGGTACCATACTTATCAGAATCCATGCATGCTTGGGTTTAAGATAAATAATTTTCAATAAAACTTTAATAAAATCACAACCACTCCTTGACTTTTTTTTTGGTTAAACTGTACCTCACCTCCGTCACTAAGATGGAACGGCGTGTGCAATAGGGGGGTGTCTTGTTATTAAATCAGAAAGCTATGTTCTAAGAGTTTCCATGTAGTATGATTTGAAGTCTCCATAAAATGCAGTATAAATTCACAAAAGTTGGTAATGACACAAGTGCCACAGAACATGGTCAAACGTATAAATGATGGTGGACTTCTGTTGGATGAATGCTGGATACTTGGATGTCAAACTAAACGAATTTGGTGCATGTTTATGTACCGTGTGTTCAAAGACATTGTATTATGGCACAAAAAGACAGAAGATGTTATTTCTGGATAAAGTAGATTGAGTTCATCTTTTTGAATTATTGTTGCATTAACTGAATATTCATTTTAAATGTCCAATCTCTAATGCTCTGCACCATTATGGCTGTATGGAGCACTGTAACAACATGAGCACTCTACTGACGTGACATATGACATATCTTGCCATCAGGTCAATATTGTGTATTTATTTGAGAAATTGAAATAATTGAAATCAATATGTTTTTCTCATTTGCAAGTAATAAACGACGGTAGAGTCTACCTTTAACATGGCTTATTGCATTATAGTTCATAGCAGTGAAGAATTAAGAAAGCACTTAAAAATTAATATTTTACAAATTTGGTTTTGCTGATTACAAAAAAATAAATAAGGCTGTTAAAAATTGTGCTTAACCCCCCTTTAACCCCAAATTCCACCATGATGCTAGCATGACAAGCTGTAAACAAGTTGTAAATGAAAACAACGTCTTCACTGTCTATGCAGACTTAAACAAGGCTCTGGGCAACACCATGGATGCCCACGAAGCAGCTCAGATGCATCAGAACTTCTCTCAGCAGCTGCTGCAAGATCACATCGCTGCCTGCAGCCTCCCTGAGCATAACCTCATCAGTGTACGTGGTGCA
The DNA here is from genome assembly GCA_900302585.1 of Regalecus glesne. Taxonomy (NCBI): domain Eukaryota; kingdom Metazoa; phylum Chordata; class Actinopteri; order Lampriformes; family Regalecidae; genus Regalecus; species Regalecus glesne. Next base: position 6,188 of record OMLC01030940.1, read on the forward strand.
GTTTTGTCATAATCATTATGCTAGTGTTCTCCTTTCATTTCTCTGACTGACTGAACTAAATCTCTCTATGCATGCTCAATTATCCAGGTAGGGAAATAAAAAAAAAATGAATCAGTTCACCTGGACACAATGTTTGAGAGAAATGTTATATCACTCGTACAAGTGAGTTCACTCTCAACTAACTGCAGGTATCCACTAACCCTACAAACAATACAGTGGCATAACAGGAACCAATGATGGTTTCATATGCCAATTTTCATTGACTGGAGTTTCAGTAAAAATGAGTACTATTTACGGAGGATTAAGAAATTGTTGCAATCACAGCATTACAAGAGGGTGACAGATGTACTGTGACATATCCCCCACCCCTTTTCAGGGACGGTTGTTCCCTCTTCACATTGATGGCCTCTTTGATTCCACATGCAAACCAGACTTCCTCCTTGTCAATAATGTGCACACTCTCATCCCTGAGTGGCCACTTGCCTGTAGATGGGTAGGGACTGCAAAGTCCTGGTCTAATGTGTTAGGTCTTCTGTGATGTGTCATCCTATTATCCAGCGTCTGTTTGGTTTCCCTAATGTACAAGTTATTGTAATCCTCATGACATTTCTGGGGTCCTCAGCACAAACGGCAATATAGTGGGGGATCTGTCCAAGGTGTTTCCCCACCTTTTGCTGAATGAGTGCTGGGAAAGTCTCCATTATGGCTGCATTATGACCTCTCTGATCATGGTTTACACTTTACTGTTGTAACACCATAATTTCTCCCTGTGGGACTAATAAATTAACATCTTATCTTATATTATGACTCCACAACAGATTTCGGATAAGCAGTTGACAATTTAGACGGATGGATGATTAAATGCCAGCAGATCTTTTACTATTTATTTTTACCTTTGATGTATTAGTATCATGACATAATTCTCCCTTTGTTACAGTGGACTGATGGCCCCCCTCCTGTCCAGATCCAAGCCCAAAATGGACCCAGCACCAGCCTGGCAAGCTTACTCTGAGGGATCCCTCTGCCTCACATATAACTTTAGGGTGTATAGAATCTGATTTGTGTCAATATAATCAAACAAAACTTCTAAATATAAACAAAAAGTAACTAAGAGAATAAAAGTCAAAGCAAGAACCGTCATCTCAAAAGTTAAAATTGTAACTTCCAAACAATTTATGTGTATAACTGTGCATTCTATTCTTATTTTGCTTTTTTTAATAACATCCCTTTTCGATTACAGTTCCCTTTGCTTTGCTCTCATTGGTCAGACTTTTGCCCTCACTCTCAGCTTAGCAGATATACCTCCAGCTCTCCCATTTGCAATGCATGCACTGAACTCTTGCTTTGGCAGATTTTTTTCCCATGGGTGCGTCCCCATTGATTGAGTTTTTGAGTGCTAGCTCTATGTCCAAGAAATTCAGTGCAGCAAGCATGAGTTTCAGTTTTGGCGAACACAGACACCTTCAACAGTGGTACTGGGCATTGATTACCCACTAGATTACTTCCTACAATATTAATTAAATGTAAGCAACACGGATAACATATATAATAAATATATGTTGTCTGTGTTGTACTAGATGTTTTGTTGTGTTAATTTTGCTGTCACTCAAAAACTCCTTGGCCAATGGGGACAGGTCTAGAAACTAAACCACTCATGTGAGAAGTTCATGTCAGGACTGCAAACCAAAAACCAGGCTGCGCAAATGAGAGTTGCCAGCATAACCACATAGCCAACAGTGAGGGCAAAAGTGGGATCATTGGGAAAGAGGCTGAGGGAACTGAAAATTAAAGGACATCAAAAAGACCAATAGTTTACATAATTACACAAATCAATTACACAAGAACGCCAGCTCTGTGCTGGGATGCCCCCTCATCACTGGAAGTGGTGGAGAAAGGAGGATGATGGCTAAGCTGTCATCCTTGAAAGACATTGACTCCCACCCCATGCAGGACTCCCTTGCTGCACTGGAAAGAGCTCCTTCAGTGACTTTCCTGCATCCAAAGTGTTTGATGGAGGGTCATTGCAGGTCTTACCCTCCTGCAGCTGTCGGACTATAACCTGCACTGCTCTCCCAGTAGACCACATACACAGAAAGACTAATAAGAACTTGGTACCATTTAGTATTTCGGTATTTAATTTAATTTTGCCATGAGATGGGTGAAACAAATGCAATATCAATGCATTTAACGCCACAAGTAACTTGCACTGCCAAGGTTTTTGTTTTATTTATTTTTTCTTCCCTGCCTCTGTTCTGCTTTCCAATTTGCTTCTATAAAACACTGCAAATGTCCGCTAGTGGGGCTGATAAAGGAATATTTTTTCTTCTAATTTCTTCACGTTATCAGTTTTAATTTTAAGATTACTTTTTTTGTTTCAGTTTTATTTTCTGAAATTTTTCATTTTGTTTGATATTTAAATTATTTTTGTTTGGGGGGGGCACGGTAGCTTCGTGGTAGAGCACACGCATTAGGAAATGACAAGCTAGGTGTAATGGGTTCCATCCCACTACGGGCATCTGGAAGCGCATTCAACCATAATCCTCCATACCCCATCTAGGTCTATGTCCACCCCTGCAACATGTGGACCTATCGTGACATGTAAAATTGACCTTTATTCAAAAAGTTTTGTTTGGTTATATTGACACAAATGTTATTCTATAGAGCTGGTACATAATGAATTGTGACAAATAGATGCCTGATTACCTGCTGCCAGCACCCCTTGTAATTGAGTCTTGGAACGACTTAATATAAGTATGTTCTTGGTCAAGGCATTCTTACTAGCTTTTCAAGATTTCTCCCAAATAGTCTGGCTCTCAAATCGGTAATATTTCCAAAAAATGGTCACAACTGTTGTATAGTCATTACACCCTTCCAGATGATCATGGTTCTTGGATCTTGTTGAGTGAAAAGGCAAGATGAGATATTTCATTGGATTGGTGAGGGGCACGCAGCAACATTAACAAGGGCTGTTTTGCCCGAGACACCTTTAACCCTTTTTTATGTTGAGCCAGGTTTATTTTCCTTTCATTGGAAAATAATAAGGGTACGTCGCAGGACAGCAGAAGAAATTTAGAAGAAACTAATTTATTCATGTTATTTTTGTAACTGTTGATAAATGATTTACAGCTTGGACTTTTGTCTGTATGAATGCTATTTTTCCTTGTGCATGGAAGTTACTGAGGTTGACTCCCTGTTAAGATGTTGCTTATCCAAGCTGCGAAGGAATAGCCATTGGTAGACCACATGTTGCACAGTGTCCATATTAGAAATTATAACAATAGACACATCTTTCATTTTTTTAACAAAACAAGGTGAAGAATTTCCTATTATAAAAAGCTTGGTTGACTGAGAAAGCTGCTGTTTTGAGACGTTGCTCCACTGTATGCAGTTCTTTGATGAACCAGAAGATGTCTCTCTCTGGTCAGCTGTTGATCATCAATGTTTTAAATACTCTCGAAAACAAACAAAAAACAACATTTGGCTTGAATGGGAGATGCATTGTGATCTCTTTTTTAAATGCACATTCAACTCATGTATATTTTTAAGTCTGAACCTGTTCATATATTCACTTTTACAAAGTATGTTAGAGTTTTGGACCTCAACAGTAATCTTCAGATATTGAAAATTAAATTTTATTTTGTAATATTTTAATTTGTCTCAATAGTTCTAGTTAAATTTTTTTCTTTACAGTATGTATAGCTTTGGCACTTGTTGAAACTTTTATTGTACAGTGACTTTTTATAAAGGCAATTTAGTAAAGTGTGATACATATTTTTAGCTATTCTGTGTAGAAATCAAACTCGGTGCTTGGTGTCAAAGGCACTCTGTAAGAACACATTCTAAGTTTCAGTTCTGGCCATAATCTATACAACAAGTTTTTATTCCTTACACCATTTTCAAAGGATTTTCCAATAAAATTATTCCAAATCATCATTTGACTTACACATCCGTTTGGGGACTTAAACTTCTGATTGCCTTCTGATTTCAATAAACAAATGATGTTTGATTATAAGATGAGGGATGTGTTGAAGGGGGGAATTTTAAGCATATTATTTATTGCCAAAATATTGTTATATTTGTGAAGAAATGAGAAAAAAATTAGATGTTTTTGTATGGATAAACATTTTTATTCATATGCACTTCTCGGGTAGTTTCAAATGAATAAAAAAATCATGGTGGTTTGCAAATTCTAGGGTAACAAAGAACGATATGCTCAGAAATGTCCAAGTTTAAATATTTACTTAAAAACACTTTGGACACTACTTCTCACGTGAGATGTCATTTACCTTAATGGATCATTATGGAAACAATTAGATCCTCTTATTCTGTCTTACTAGTGATGAAAAGTAAGGGGTTTCTGGTGCGGATTGCTTGGGTTTATTTGAGGTTGGTTGAATATTCATGCAAACCAATTTAGTTCATGGCTTTCATCTCGAGTTGTTACAGGGAGAGATCATGAGATTCTTCGTTCCAATGTCACGGGCTGTCAAGTTGAGGCGTTATTGCGTTATTACAATCACATGTTGTGTGCCTGCTGAAATGGCTGTGAGCTGACCAGTCCGGTGATTGGGTCCAGAAAGTTTGATATGTAGCCTGGCCCTGGCTCCCTGTTGGAGAGGTAGACCGGGCAAGCAATAAAATGTCATTTCCATAGCCAACTGAAGTTACTAGTTTAAATCAGTGGTGGCACAGTGTTTAGCAGTGTTGTCTGACAAGGGGGGGGGTCCTGGGTTTGAACCCCAGCCTGTCTCAGGTACTTTGTGTGGAGTTTGCACATTCTCCCTGTGTTTGCGTGGGTTTCCTCCAGCTGCTCTGGTTTCCTCCCATCATCAGTAAGACATGCATGTTAGGATTAATACTCCTGTCTGTGTCCCTGATCAAGGCAGTAGGAAAGAGATCTGGAGTTGGTCCCCAGGTGCTGCAGCTGCTCACTGCTCTCATGCAATAGGATGGGTTAAATGCAGAGAACAAGCTTCATTGTACCAAACAAACAACAAAAATGACAAAATTAAGTGGCTTCTTATAAATATCGCATCACAACGGTGAAACATGCACTTTATGGTTCATAGCTGAAGGGGCAGTACCGTTACTTTAGCAGAAGAAGGGGACAGAAAGGAAATAATGGAGTCTATTCCAATTCTGAAAATGCAAAAATGTCTCAATTTGCCTGATGTAACAGTCATACATAT
>OMLC01030966.1:0-10701 GCA_900302585.1 Regalecus glesne
CCCCCACCTGAACCCCCTGAGTGTCCTACTGCTGGGTCAGTCACTTTAATAACCCTCTAGAACATCAACAGGAAGGAGGAAGTGGTAGCATGTGTCTCCTCCAAGTCACATGACCACTAGCCCTCACTAGTCCACACATCATGGTCTGGTGGGGAAAGCACAGTGCTTGGCCGTCAGAGGAGAATGAAGCAGAGTACTTTCCCTTCACTTAACCAAGAGGCCTGGACCACCCAGAGGGGGACACTAGTGAACCCAGAATACTTTATCCAACCTAACCCCTATACCCATGTGAGGCTTAGCCAATTATGACCCACTAACTATGGACCTCTGGCTGTGGTTGGAAACGGTGCAGCTGGGATTCAAACCACCAACTGTATGACACAGAGATGTACTGAACATAGGTGTCATACCCCCCTACGCCACCGGAGGACCATGTCAAATCTAAAACATGTAATTTCTCATCAAATGTTACTTTGGCCGGCTGTCAGATGAGGGAGCTATGGGCCTGTTAGTGAGATCAGAAGACTGGTTTATGAGGTGGTTATAATGTTGCAGTGTGAATTGTCACGAGTCTTGATAGTTCACATGATGTACTTAATGTAGCTGAGGTGAAGCAGAGGTGTTGATTATAATATAGAAAGGATTTGCTTGCATTGATGTGTTCAGTACCACAGGACACACTTGTGTTGTCTCGGTTACTACAGTCGTGTGGACTCAAGTAGATGTTTGTTGTCCTTTAGTTAAATGAGTGAAGTTATAAATGTCTGGTGTAGCTCACCTGGACCCATCTCCAAACACGCTATTTGAATGTGTAAGTGCTCTGATGCACTGATCATGCTCTGATGCATGTAAAGGCAATGTGCCCACCCCCCCATTTTTCTCTAGTTGTAAAAGTTAGTTCTCTTACCTTGTTTCCCCTTGTTCTTGTATATCAAAATGAACAGACACAGTCCAGAGAGAATGAACAGCTGACCGTCAGTAACAGACATCTGGTTGGTTCACATTCTTTATTCCATGAAGTCAACAAAATTATGTTGAGGTCCTAATTGTATACTACTTTCCCTATCCAATGCACAGCACAAAGTGAAACGTCGTGGTCAAAGTATAACACGTACAGGACACGAAACAGACAGAGTGATGATGACAGAGAGCTCAGAAGTGCCTTCATCTTTGATATATTTCTCAGCACGGGACCAGAAAAATAGATCTTTCTTATGCAACTGAGGGAATATTGATTATAAATAAATGTGTTTATCAAGTGTAATTCTAGAATCTGCCAACTTGAAGTGATAAGTACCTCTTTGTCTTAACTGTTTTGCTCTCCACACCTTTTGATGCCTTGGTTTACAGCCACTGTACTTGTCAATTTGACAGTTTGTAATTTGCTCGTTCAAAGTGGGGGAAAAAGAGTGAAAACCAAACACAGCCCTCTGGCTGCGAGAAGGTTTACCATTAACTTATCAAACCTAACAAACTATACACAGATCCTCCAGTAAGCTCATTAATGTCAACCTGCTGAGCGGTAAAGGGAGTGGACTACATAGTCAAACTCAGCGAAAGGTGCTTCAAATGTGTTCTCATAAAGGACACGTGGAGATTAAGATCAAACCATCTCTGCTGTGTGTGCAGGGAACTCTGTATTGTTCTGTGATAGAAACTTGAAAGGTGGTACTACCATGGAAAACAACCAATATACTGGAAATAACCCACAACGCCTTTTTAACAACAGCATTGGAGGTCTTGGAGGCTGTGAAGGGATGTAGGGTTAAGGCCAAAGAATGTGTCTCTGTAGTGGTGTACGTGCTTGTGTGTGCGTGGAGGGGTTCACGTGTGAGTGTGTGTGTGTAGGAAACGGAGGAGAGACATGACAGGATCTTATTGAAGAAGGGACATCTGAGGTTTTTGTTACATTTGGGCTCTTCACATATCCATCTCCCACCCAACTCTTTTCTCCTCTCCATCTTGCCTCCGACTCCTTATGCCTCCAACTCAAAACCCATGCCGACCTTGTGTCCTCCAGCGTTGAAATTCTTCCCATCAATTAGAGCTGATAGCGTGACCTTCACTCCTGTAGTAAAAAGGCCCAGAAAGTAAAACAGTTACAGTGGCCACCCGTGTTTACGCTCCACGAGTTATTGTTGCAGGGGAGCATCGTCAGAGAGAACTGACATGGAACAAGCTATAGGTTTACCTGGCCTCAGGGTTTGTGTGTATCCAACACCAACCAGACAAGCATTATTAACTTTGGTCTGCATGGGGAGAAGACAAACATGGACAGGTTAGAAAATCATGGCTGTGGTGTCATTAAACCAGCTGCTGTATCACGGACATAGATGCAGTTATATTGTTCTATAGATTCAAACGTTATGTTTGGCCTCGTAATTGTCTAGCTAGAGGTTGAAAATTGCATGTTGCCCCTAACTATTTGAAAGTTCAGAGATTCTCCAAACAAGTGCAGTGGGACAGGGTTTTACAGGTAGTGTGTCTGAGATGATGTGCCAAAACTTACAGACAGGGTGGTGTCCTTATCCAGCTGGTATTTAGCTCCAATTCCAAAGCGTGTGTTGTTGCTACCAGCTGTCCATGCCAGATTGACTGCTGTCTCCAAATTACCATTCACCTTCTGGTAAATTGAACCACCAAACTCCGTGCCGTCATTACTGAAATACAATACCAACATTTCAATTTGACAATTGACATAAAGAAGTAGACCACAAACCAAATCAACCTCTGTGGCTTAGTTTGCACTAAGGATCTCTTTTGGCGATACTGGTCATGTCCCATCCATTCCCACCCTGTCTTTCTTTTCACCTTCTGAGTTCAAACACTCACACGTTGGTGTGGAGTTGGAAGTCACCAGCCTTGTAGCCCATCGCAAAGTTGTTCTGGGTCAGTTTGGACTTGGCAGTGTCGAAAGCCATCTGGTAACCAGCTAGCCAGCCCTCATACCCAAGCACAGCAGCAGCATGGACAGTAGGGCCTGCCATGTCGAAGTCTAGGTCGCAGCCCACATTGACAAAGTCACGCTTGTAGCCAGTCTTGAGCTTGGCACTCTTCTTGCTACAGAAAGTTATGATGGAATTGAGGAAGGATGAGTTAATGCTTTCTGACAGAGGAAGCAGTTTCTTAATAGTTATACTTGTGTCGACCTCCGCAATTAAAGCATTCATCAATCTATTGATTTCAATACCCAAGTTAACATCAAAAATTTAGTGCAACTTAAATTTCATGTGAGCAAAGTGCGTCTTACCCAGTGTTGGGCACAAATGATGTGTCCAGAGCAAGCTTCAAGCCCTTAGCCAGCTAGTAACAGAAAATACACACATGGAGAAACACACTAAGGACAAAGTTGAACCAGATTTTATGGGGAAAAAAGCAGTCAGATATCCCATTACAACTTGATAGGGAAAGCTTTTCAGCAGGATAATAATTGAGCATCTTTTCTTAATGTACGGTGAAATGTCGTTTTCAAAACTCCAGATAATACAGGTTTTCTGGCTCACCTGATCCTCCATCGTGATTTCTGTGGTCAGCGTGTTGTCCGTGTTCCATTTCTGGTTGAAGCTAAGGCCCAACTCCTTCACTTTGTACTTGGTCTCCAGGTGGCCACCAGACTTCCCTGTGTCTGTGTTGTTGGAGCCAGAGGTGGCAAACTCCTGCAGGCAAACAGACGATGAACTCATGAGTGACAAAGCATTCCAATATTAACATCTGCAGAAAAGAGTAGGAGAGAAATTCTATCCGTGAGGGAAGAAGATGAGAAACGACAAGAGATGAACAGAATGACTGGGGGGAAGAAAAGTATTGTGTCTCCACATCTTCTCTGTCCCACAGACCCCCTCCCTCAGGTTTATATGTCCGTTTATCGACTGGCGTTACAGTCTGAAGTTATGGAGTGAATTCACTAAGAGATGGGTGGAGAAGGGCTGCTGTGTTTGTGATTGGGGCAATAGGGAGAGTTGTGTTTGAGTGCTATTGAAGCTGTAGTGATGGAGGTAATGGTGTCGATAGGAGGAACTACTGCTGTGAAGAAATGGTGGGAAGGAAGGTTGTATTGCTTTCTCTCACAAACACACACACACGCACAAACACATAAGCACTTATCGCTGGCTTTCCCTGCAATGCAGTCACACACATGTTCACACACTCTTACCATCTGACCGGAACGTCCAAAGAGGAAGCAGGAAAAAAAAAAGACAGAAACAAATGGAGAAAGTTAGAGAGGATGACACAGGATCGATGTTTGACCATTTATTCACTGTGGGAGGAAATATAAAGGAGATCCTAAGGAAAACAAAACATGGATCCTGTGTCAAAACAATGTGAATCAGATTACTGGGATATTAATGAACCCTGTGAGTTTTGAACACTTATGGAACAACAAATTTTTTGAATGGGGTTTGTTTGGGCTGGGGTAGATTCCCAGTTCAAGAACTCATCGTTTCAGCATAGAAACAGGTTTGAAACAACAGAAACACATATCCCCACTAAAATGAGTTTCCCCCCCAGAGCTTAGTGTAATGCACCACTGGCCGGATGGACGGTCGTCCTCTGCTGACTGTGTAAGACTGAGTAAATGTTAGACGACAATCCCACATTGGCAAAGACTGGTTCCAGGTAGTGAGTCAGGCATTTGGACTACGCTGCAGAGCCCTAAGACAGAAGTCAAGATATGAAACTTAGGATAGAACTTCTAGACTTACAACTCCACTCTGGGACTTGGTCTTCAGGTCCAGCTTCACAACTCCAAAGCCTGGATAGAAAAGAAAGCACATGGAGGAGACATTTTAGGAAGGGGGGGCACATCGGACCACTAGAGGGCTTCTGCACTGTACACTGGGATTCTAAAACTGCTGCAGTGGGAATAAAACGGCCTCCTTTTTAAAAATACAGAGAAGTTAATGAAAATATGTAACAATTCAAATTCTGTTTTAAAGAGAAATTCTGTTTTGTGACAGCCTGAACATTTTATTCATAGTTTTTATTGTGCACATTAAATATGCAGGCATGCAAATTGATTATGTGTGAAAGAGGTGGGAAGGATGTATGAGCAGGGGCCTAACCTGACCTAAATACTCATTTCTGATGACTTTCAGGATTACTGTGGTACTGGTCATAAGTCAACACAATTGCAAGATTAAGCAAAGAAAAAAGTATTCATTTAGTAAGTACAAATGAACCTTTAAATATTATATGCTCACGCTTACAAAGAAAAAACAAACAAAGGGTAGCCCCACCAGATTCACAACTAATTAGATTTCTTTTAAATTATTGCGCTCCATATCCACTGTCAAAAATCACATTAAAACATGAAAATAAAAAATAGAGATATGAATGTGACAGAACATCCAAAGTTTACTTCTGCTAACTAAGATAAAAGAGTAGATCACATCACTAGTTCTGAGGTCGTCACACTGGCTTCATATCTGTCAAAAAACTGGTTTTAAAAATCTGCTCTTGGTTTATAAAGAACTGAACTATGAACCATTGAGACCCCTCAGTTCACCTGAGACGGGCCTGTTTTCCATCCCCAAAGTCAAAACTAAACGGAGGCATACTTTCAGTTTTTATGCACCAAGGATTCACCATAATTAAGCTGAATTGGACTTGTTGAAACACGTCTGACTTGTGTCTGGATGTCCCCCAAGAGGCCTTAGTAAAAATGAGTCAAGCTGTGGTCCAGAAGCTGGAGAGTAAAATGATATCATAAATGATGCACATGATGGAAAAAACTATGAAAATAAAACCCAGGTTCTACGAAAAGAATTTCCCTTTGATACTGCCTAATTTCAAGCTGAAAATGCAGGAAATCATCAGCGTTCAGTAGTAGTTCTGCACATGTGCACACTTTAACAGGATTTACGGACTTACCATAGCCCTTGTTGAAGATGTCTTTGGCGGATTTTCCCAGGTCTGAGTATGCAGGAGGGACAGCCATTATGCCTGTGGAAAGAGACGTGCACCTATAGGTTCCATAATGCCTTCAAAATGAGATGCACGCAATTACAAATACAGACTACACCGCATCATCTTGACAGATGCCCAAATTAGCCAAATCACTCTTAGAGAAACAAAAAAAAACAGCCGCATATCAACGCTTCAAAACATGGATAGCACTGCACAAGAGAGGAAGCGGAGAACTGTGATGGAGATGACAATCTGAGGACACACAGGAAATCACAGCAGCAGCTAACATATATGCTCACACGCAAAGCATCCTGGGCTTCCCGCCAGTATTTACTATCCAATAAAGAGGCACAGCCCTGATCTGGAACAGCAGAGGAGGAGGGAGTGTCATTGCAGCTAGAAAGCACACACATACCGTTTGGAGCTGGTCTCCTATTGATCCGGGTGACTGCGATTTAACGTTTTGCCCCATTACCCGTGTTCACTTTGATTTGCTGGCATCCACCCATTAGCATAACAAATGTTATCAAACTAATGAAATTAATTTCCTAAAGAGGGTCGGACTAAGAAATATTTAGGAATATGGGAAGTTATGTTCTGAGAAGTCGCATGGCCAGTCAGACACCGCCACACCAGCCTGTCATCTTTAATGTTAATCTGTATTCCAGAGTGCACCTGATGAAAATGTGAACCGTCCCAGTAGCTCTACCATGTCACTACACGCTGCAATGGCAACACAAGCAGGTTTGGTTAGTTAGCAACTGACACTCTGACACAACACTGGTTTGAAACGGTCATCAGGGTCCCCTAGAGCTCCGTGTGTGTGTGTGTGTGTGTGTGTGCACGAATGGCTGTGACAGTGACGTAGCAAGGTCACTGGATATTTCCTGCAGTCACTGACACCTTAAATACTTCTTAAGCTCTCCTTATTGGCTCTTCTCATCTTTACCTCCATGTTTTCCCTCTTTGATGACAACCACAGACAACACTCACTCCAGCTTCACCCGCCATATCCTGCCTGGTAGACGTGTGGGCTTTCTTTGGGGAATGGGAGATCTGACAGTCTTGGGACCCTGATAACACATCATCCTGTCTGCCCCTTACACCGCTCCCCACTCACCTTGTCCCTTGTGTGTGTGGGGCCCACATGTCACACAGTGGTCTTTGTTCTCTGCATGTTTGCCCTTTTCTGTTCTGTTTTCCTGCTGCACCACGCTCTGCAGGCCTGTCTCTGCCATGACTCTTCAGAGGATGGGAATGGAATGAGAAACAATAGATACTTCTGGCAAGCAGTCCTACAGTGTTTTTGTTTTTCTTTTACAACAGACTGCACACAATATGAAATACAACCTCTTTACACCTCATGGCTGACTAACTTACATAGCTCATATTTTTATTTTAGATTCTGTACTGCCGATATTTTATATTTCTATTCCCTGTCTTGCTATTCTCTCTGGGGGTACCAATTAAGGCTGACAATTGCGGTTTCATTGTGCCTCCTCAATGACAATAAAATTCCTGGTTCTATGTGACCTTGTCTGCCTCCATGGAGGTAGCTTTGTGTGTGAGCCTAGCTTTGCCACAGCACTGCAGCTGTAGTGAGTGTTAGCTTAGCTTGTCTGTGGTCCCAGGAATCACAGCGGCTCTCCCATCCACACAGGTGTGAATTAGCTAACAATGGCATCACATTGGTTTTACAATAGCCAGAAATGAGTGAATGTAGGTACTGTGTGTGCTGCATGTGGGCCTGATAAAGCCTCCATGTAGGGCCTCTTTATGGCACTGACTGCGGCTGTTTTCATGGGCCAAAGGACAGTGGTGAGCTGTATTCGTAGAAAACACCATATAGTGTGTGCCAAGAGATCCAAGGACAAACAGACTGGGAGAGACATAGGCATTGGTCCCATTTCAACTTGCTCAAAGGCTGATGTGAACCAAGTCTTTCAGGAACATCAGGAAGGACATCTGGCCTTGACATCCCATGCCTGCCCTGGGATGGATTGTCAACCTGTTCAGGGTGTTGCTCCGCCCAAAGAGCGCTGGAATAGGCACCAGCAGATCCATGGCCTGACTTCAGATAAGCAGTTGATGATGACATGACATATTAGCAAGTACAAGTAAGAACCTTCTGTCCTACGGTTCTCCTTTCCAATGTCCTCTTAAGCTTTTATCACTTAACAAAAGTTGGCTGGTCTGTCCACTTACAGACACATATGCCCTCTGTTTCCGTCTCTCTCTCTCTCTCTCGGTCATGCCTATGCACACAGCTCTCCTGTCTCCCATGCTGTCTCAGTACTGCTGCTCAATACCATGAGATCAATAAGCTGATCTGAGTCAGCATTTTTCTGAATTTGAGGTGCTAGCGGTCTGTCAGTCAGTTTGTGCCCCCCTTTGCACAGCCCCAGCCTGTTTGCTGACCCCCTCCATCCTAGCCTTCTTTACTCCTACCCCAAACCCCAGTCTATATTTATCCCAGGTGAACTTGACACTACAACACATGTGACCGGTGAGTTTTATTAATGGCTGCTGGTCCCTATGCAATTTGTTAAACCCCCTATATGAACCAATGTGCCTCCTTTCCACCACAATGTGAATGTATGGAGCACACTCATGTTATGCAGATACAAGCAAAATATCCAACCTGCCCCTGCCAACACGTTCCTCTTCTGTCCCTGACACAGCACCAGATGACCACACCTACTGAGCTCCACAGGTCATCATAATAATGCTCAATAATCACCAGATACAGACAGGAAAACACCTGTCACATGAACACTACGGTCGTAGTTCTCTATAACATGATCTCAAGGGCTATTCAAAACAAAGGGGAGTAATATTACCAGAACATTCCCTGAAAGTAGCAATGCCACACCCTCATCTGATGCCACTTTAAAATCTGAGAAAGCTCGATGACTATTTAATAAAAAATAATACATATTTCACACAGTCAATGTACAATTCTCACAAATATAAGAGGCTCCCTGGGTTGTGAACAGCAGTCCCTCTGACTCTCAGAATGGGATTACCTGGTCAACCTGAAGCTACATAAATCATTGTTTAATCAGATGATTATTGTAGCCTACTTAATGAGTCATTGGTGATGATTGGGTAGACAAATGAAAATCCTTTAAAAAACAAATACAGTTGCTGGGACAGGCAGCTCGGCCTTCCTGACAAAACCCTCTGATAAAGTGAAGCCAGGGCAAGTCTGCCTGGCACACGAGAAGGCTGTGTGAATGTGAGATAAGGTCACGAGCAGTCGGCCTACACCAAGACAGTTCATAGACTGCATGTACAGTTCAGTGCTTTGCTATCCATCGACTTTGGGCCTCCATTTTGTGATCTACACCAAATACCGGGATTCACAAGAACCACTCTTGTTCCCTAAAAGAAGGAATCTGATGAGAAAGTGGCCAACAGTGTGTGACAGTGGGGCTGGGCAGACTGGATGAGTCAGGGCTCTTACAGTCACACTGGGATGTCCCATGCAGATTAAAGACCTTGGTATTAAACAACCTTTGGACACCATGGTGGCTCAGTGATCGAGCACATGTTTCAGAAACTGACGAGCCAGAGACAGCGGGTTCGAACCCAATGCGGGGCGTCAGGAAGGACATTTGGCCTTAATCCCTCGTCTGAGCCTGTGTCCACCCCCACAACGTGGGCACTAATTGAGACACGCACGACAGGCCTCCCTGGTATTAAAAAAGCTCCTCTCACAAATGTCACCGGTGCCCTTGGCAGGACGGGAAGTGGTTTCAGTACTTTGGATAGCGACTCCCCCAAACGCGACTGACCCCGGCGAAGTGCTCACGCCATTCCACTGCGTTTAGCTCTCCAACACGACCCCATCGATCTCACATCAGCCTCCCCACCCCGATAATCCAGGTCAACGGGATCGTTTACAGATCTATCCGATGACTGCGGTCTCTGACATCAGAGCCCTTGTGGGCGAGGGGCAGGACGTCATTACAACCCATTTGGCCCACGGTGGGATGTACACGAACTAGACCTGAATGTAAGAGGTTTGATGGCATCGTGTTGTCCTGTGAGAGCAGCATATGGGCCAGGCTGGACAGATGCGTCCATTGCTCTCCATTGTTCACGGGTCAGTACGGTCTCTTGTCTGCCGTCTCTCCAAATCACACAAACACCCAGTCTGATGTCTCTGATTCTACTCCCCAAGCGAAAACCCACCAGCATCCGGCTATGGTGGAGTAAAAGCAACATTAGCTTACTTTGTCTTTTAGCAAAAAAAATAAATCGAGATTTCTGCTTTTTATGGTCGTCGAAAAAATGCGTTAACCTAACCAAAACAGTTCCTTAACCACAAACAGATATCGATGAAGACATTTGGCTTTCATGGATTTAGAATCTGAGATTAGTTCTAGGACGTGTTTGGGCCCAAACAGCCTGAGTAACCTACTGCATTCCCACCCCATCTCAACTGTACGCCGTCTCCTCTCCAGTAGCTGCAAGCTAACCCAAGTCGTCTGACTTCCATTACCATGCAGTTAGACAGGCGAGCTGGGATGAGTTTAGCAGAGCAGAAACGACAAAGGACAAACATTTCCCTACCTTTGTATCTGGGACGACGCTCTGTTCTGCTGTATCGGACACAGTGAAGGAGAAAGCAGAGACCGACCCACTGCGCAGGCGCAACATTATACAGCGAGGGCGGGGCCGTTGTGTAATTGTCATTGACCAGTTATGTGCTAACGTACACGGCTAACTAAAAACAAGCTAAATACCAGGATGTCGAGCCTTAAGTAAAATAAAATAATATAAAATATA
>OMLC01030966.1:14249-24424 GCA_900302585.1 Regalecus glesne
GCAATCGGAAGGTTGCAGGTTCGATCCCTGGTCCTGCTGAGAAGCGTGTCGAGGTGTCCTTGAGCATGACACTGTTCCCCTAACTGCTCTGCCCTGTGATAGACTGGTGACCTATACAGGGTGTACCCCGCCTCTCACCCAATGAGAACGGAGATAGGCTCCAGTTCCCCCGCGACCCGATTTCGGATAAGCGGTTGACAATGGATGGATGGATACAAGTGACTTCAGTATTTTGCTTTGTTTTACTGCCACTAAATTTAGTCATTTGTCAAAGCAGTGGCATAGCTCAGGAGGTAGGACGGTCATCCAGTAATCAGAGATAGGTGGTTCAATACCCATCTCCTGCAGAAAGTTTGTTGAGGTGTCCTTGAGCAAGACACTGAGCCCCTATCTGCTCCCCGAGTGCCGTGCTGTGGTTACGCTCACTACTCCTATACAATAGGATGGATTAAATGGAGAGGGAAAAGTTCCACCAGGCTTGGTTGTGGCAATATAACACTTTCACTTGAGTCCCTTCATTGATTGTTTCTGTGCAAATCTGTTATCACATTGCCTACTCTGCCCACTCGACACCTTATATGCACCTGCCAGTCCTGGAAGAGAGATCCTTCCTCTAATTCTCACCCTGAGGCTTCTCCCAGTTTTTTCTTAAAGGTGTTTTCTGTGTTTTTACATCTTTCAAATTGAGGGTCTAATGATGGGGGGTGCCATGCATTCTTGTTTACTGTATTTAGCTGTTTTTGAGAGTGCTTTGTGAATATGGCAAAGCCCTTGGGGCTGCAGTGGCTCCGTGGTAGAGTGTCTGCCTTCGAGTCGGGGGTAGCAGGTTTGTATCCCACCGCTGGGTGTCAGGAAAAGGGCATCCAGCCTTAATCTCCCATTCTTGGTAAATGTGAGGCATTCATTATAAAATGTTTTGAGTAGTTGCTAGACTAGAAAAGTGCTGTAAAAGAACAAGTCCCTTTACCATTTACCCTTTGTTACCACAAGAGTGATTGAGTTATATGAAGAAATTTGACTTGACTAAAGGAGAGTCTCAAGTCTCAACCTTTTTAACATCTCCTTAAGGTGTCTCTGGGATATTCAGCCATCTGGTTTGATCTCTTACTGTCTATTGTCCAAGTTTATTCCATTCCTTTTATAGCTAGTATTTATTTTAACTCTTCATATTTGGTTAAGCAAATTGTGTTGCACGGTGTGCTCTGTGAATAAGATTTGTTTTTATTGTTTGAATTAAGCAACTTTGTGACTACCCTGTGCCCCTTGTCCTTCAGAACAGCAGATACGAGACTATGGTAAAGAAAATGTGCGTCGGCTCAGGGAGATCCAGAGACGCTGCAGAGAGCAGGAGGCTGAGAGAGAACATGCCCGTCCTGTCCCAGTCAAAGCTCTCTGGAGCTCCCCCAAATACCAGGATGTCTCATCAAGGTTTATGACCCAGCCACAGGTAACAGGGTCCATGTATTAGAGCTGAGAAAATTAACTGATTCATTGTCTTTTCCATTCATCAAATGTCCATTGTCATGCAGACAACAAGCCTGCCTATGAAGCCACAGTGCCAAAACTTTCTTAGGGCTCATTCGAAGTCTGGGTTGGCTGGCCCACCTAGGCCACAACACAGTGCCTCTCCCTGTGCTTTACAATATCCTACTTCCTACAATTCTACAGGGAAACAGAACACAGTACAGGTGAGAGTAGTTGATATTTATGTACACCTATTAAGACCCTAAAAAAACCTATTAAGTTAATAAATTTCTGTATTTTGATACCGTTACAGATCCAAGGTAAGACCATAGACTTCATGAACTATAACGCCAGGGCAGCAGGGAAGACTGCACTGCGTCGATGCAAGTCACTGACAAACCTCAAAGATAAGTCTGTGCCCAGCGCAGTTAAAGGACAGGTGCCACAGTAGTGAGTATTAATATGCTACATTGATATTTAGTTGCCAATTTAAAGTCAAAGTATTGGTAGAAAAACACAATTTTATATTGTCGGATTTTAACACAATCCTAACTGACTACTTCTGCTCTTGTTTTCCTTCTCTCTCACTTATACATACACACAAACACATTAACATGCACACTAACACAAAACCAGTCTTGAGGAGAGGAAAGAACAATGGCGAAGAGAGGAGGAAGAGAAGAAAAAGAATACCCCTGATCCAACTGTACCTGCTGGTCATGCACTGATGGCGGAGAGCGAGAGACAAGATACACTGCAGTCCCTTCAAAAGAGTATGCATCTGCTCTTATTAATCTCTTTCATTAATAATGATGCTTTTACCTTGAGGGAGACCTGCATGCAGTCCTGACTCATCATTCTTTCCCTCTCTCCTTACATGACTGAGAAAGTCGTGACAAGTCCATAACAACATCTCGGAATTTAAACTGCTCTTGGTTTTTGGCAATCTTTTATACCTCAGAAAACATTAATTATTCTTTTGGTACATTTAGAATGCATATGACCTATCAAGTAATGCATTGTTCTATGGAAATATAAGCATTTAAAACAGGTGGACTCCTTGCTCCTAAAAGGCCAAAAGGTAACGGGATGATAAGTAAAGAGCTGAAAATGAGAGATTGAGATTGAGACACTTTATTGTCTTAATCTCAGGGGCAGCATAGCTCAGTGTATAGACTAGTTGTCTGGTAGTCAAAATGTTGTAGGTTTGATCCCCAGTCTTGCAGAAAGCTTGTCACAGTGTCCTGAACCTCTAACTACTCTCCGAATGCCATATGCTCACTGTTCCTATACAATAGAATGGGTTAAAATGCAGAGAATTCCTAATTTTCCCTTGAGGGCAAATTAACCAACACTGTAGTCATGTAGAAAAGGTCATTTTCAGTAAGGTATGGATGTTTACCAAAAAGCCAAACAACACTAAAATAGCAGATTTCTGTATTGGAATTAAAGGCCATGACTTCACCTATGGAGAAATGAAAGGAGAATACCAGTACATCAGATAAGAAAACTTTACAGTTATTGTGATCATTCACACTCCTCTCTTTTATCTTATTTGTTTGTAGGCCACCAGTCCCTGGTGGGTGAGCTGCTCAGTCTTCCAGTCAGGACAGATACTCTAAGCATTCGCTCCCGTCGTGCTGATCTAGAACGCAAGCTTTCTGAAATGGAGGAGGCCATCAAGATCTTTTCACGTGACAAAGTATATGTCAAAATAGATTCATAATTTATATTTTGTCTTTTTGCTTTGCCGTCTTTTGAATATTTCCCCCCTGTCGTGCTTTGTGGTGAAAAGTGTTATAATAGTAAAATACGTCATAACCTTTTCATTGAAGTAATTTGGCTTTTTTTTTCAAGATATTTGAAGTGAGAAAAACATGGGTCTATAGTATCTCCTGAGTACAGATCATTTTTGTTTTGGTGTCGAACATAACATTACTGAAGCTTGAAATGTAGAGAATAAACAATGTTGATTTAAAAATGTAGATCAGATTTTAAATGAAAGTTGATATTATAAATTCAAATGATTGAATTTCCTGTGATGTTGAGATTCTAAATCCATGTCCCTCCCCATGACTGTCGTGGGGAATAATCATGACATGTAAAAATAGACCTCTCTCACCCACTGTAGAGGAAAAACCCGTTGCTAATAGATAAATGATTTGGCAGAGAAGAAAATAAAGTATGTACTATCAACTGTTCCGGAATCACCACTGGTTAACACTTAGGCAGCTGTTGTCCTCCCTCTTGACTTTGACAAACGCCCAGTTGGGGTCAACCACACTTAACCCCGGTTTGTAATGTGGAATTTCTCTCCTTCCTCGTATTTGCACTTGCATAAAGACAATTGTTGAAGCATACTCATTGCCTCATGGTGTTTATCTAGCCTAAACTTAAAATGTATTTAAATTAGTAATTGATCATGTCATTGAAATTTGTGGATTTCCTGATGAGAAATGGCGAATGGACTTGTTCTTATAGAATAAGAGCAGGAGCCAGCAGGTTGCCTTTGTGTATTTACTAAGCAGTTGGAGTTACAGAGAAATAAGTTTCAGCGCTGAAAGACAGAGTTTGTGACAATAGAGTCTGACCCCAAGTGAACATATACATTTGATACAGACGTGGTGATTGAGGCGGGTGTAACAGAGTAGAACATTACCTAGATAAAGCAAATCCTCACAAAATTTATATTTGACATGTCATTGTGATCCAATGCTTTTTTTGAGGGTTTGTGTGAAATTTGGAAAGGTTTCAAGTGTTGTACCACATTCACTAAGGTTAAAATAAATTATAAAATAATAAAAAATTCTAGTGTAACGGCCACTCAGAGTGCTTTACAATGAAACGATATTTTGACAGAGGTCTTGTTCCTCCTTGATCCCATAAGGGATCTTTTGATGTCGACTGGTATTTTTGACAAATGTAGTCAAGTGAGTACAAAGAGTATTAATTTAATCCATGGATATGAAACTGGGATTAGGTCGTAACCTCAGTAGGAAACTGTCAATCATGACGTATGAACGTGCTGCGTCATCACGTTGTGGTGTCAAATCCCTCCCCCGACGTCGTCCAGTTATTGTTTAACTTGGGCTAGCTAACGTGCTAGCTGGCCTGTAGCAAAGACCATTAACAAATTTGTCACATATTATCACAAAACCAACTGATTTCAGTTCCTTTTGCTAAAAGCCAACAATGAGTAAGAGGAAGGCCCCTGGGGAATCTCTTAATGAAGGGATAACAGACTTCCTAGTGGGTAAGTGAAGGTATTTGCACAGAGCTAATGTGTTAGCTGTTTTGTGTAGCCCCAGCTCAGTCCATTTATAGAGTTTATACATTAAACTTGGATACAATAGATACCTTGTTCGTTTTCTTTTCAAGGTCTAATCTGCCGAATTTAAGGTTTTGAAAAGCCACGTTTTTTCCAGATCTTGAAAAGAATTGGTGACAGTCTGATGACAGCGACTGTCCTGCCATTTAAACGCCTCCTGCTTGCCGTGTGTGTAAAATGTCCATCTCTGTCTTTGTCATTCACAGAACTGGCCAATTACGAGAAAAATGTCAACCGAGCGATACACAAATACAATGCCTACAGGTGGGGTTACGTTTCATCAACGTCCTTTCCAAAGACGTTCAATTATCATGAATTTAAACATAAGACTTTTTTTCTTTGCTTGGAAACGTAGTGAATTCTAAAGGTTAAGGAATCTACGATAACCCCCCCTTACTTTCAACCGTGAATACATGATTTGTTACCATGACAACAAGAACTAGACCTTAGAATGTATCTTTTTAATTTTTTATTAGCAATTTCTTTTGCAAAGATGGAGATTATTTAACTGTAAACCCAACATCGCCATCGTCTTGACTGAGGGAGACCCCCCCAGCCAGTTAAAACCTTAAATAATTATGAAACAACAGGAATTGAAATAATCCAAATGTGGTGGTTTTTCCATCTGCTGAGGTTGATTCTGTGATTCTCCGTTGTACAGAAGTAGGAAAGGAGTTATGAAGCTATGTCCCATTAAAAAATAGACAAGCTGAACACTTGCCATGGCTGCTGCAAGATAAATCACATTTCCATTTGATAAAACGTCCTGTTCATTTGATTGTTAAATAACAACAGAAGTTCCTCCTTTAAATACTGGCATGCAGCAGAAAGCCAGTGATTGTCTTTTTTGCATTAACAGAGTTTTGTTTTTGTCCTTTCTTTAGGAAGGCAGCATCTACTATTGCTAAATATCCCCAGAAAATCAAAAGTGGGACAGAGGCTAAGAAACTGGTGAGCAGACTGCTATGATATCTTCTTTTGCCTTGTAGATTATTAATCTGAAGTGTAATTTCTTTAACTCACCACCTTCCTGTCATCTCTGAAGAAATTTGATTCACCCAATTTGATTCACCAGTAAATTTATAGGAAATTAGAGCTGCACCAATTAATCTGCTGGTGACCGCAATCAGCTGATTTTTAGCTTGATCGGCCATAATCGGTGAGTGGCTGGCAACACTCAGATATATTTAATTATTTACCTGACAAATGTACATGCGTGCACTACAGATGGCTCACTAAAAAAATAGAATTTGTTTATTAGCTAATGTTTTATTATGTACTTGTGATTGAAATTTCCATTGAAGAAAAGGTTTAAAATGTTTTCATGCTCTCAATTTATAGTTATTTGGTGGGAAAAGTCACAATTAATGCCAAGAAATTTGCAGTCGATGCATTGCTATAGGAAATGATGTTGGTGGCATTGGTGCAGGGACATAATCACAGTCTGCATATTAATGACGGTGGTAAAGGTAACGATTTCATGTTCTGTCTTGTGTTGTTTGGTCTTTCTGCATTATTGTCTCTGCCTTACTTATTGTCTTACTGTTTTTTGTTCCATGTTATTGTCAAGCAAGTCGATTGCCTTCCCTGTTCAACCAATAAGTAACAGTACAACACAAACAGCTGAGATTTTAAGAGGTGTTTAGTGTCTGAACAGGTTTTGCTAACCAGTGTTATTCAGAAACTTATTTTTTGTGTTGCAATGGAAATCTGTATTTATGCACCTACACAGAAACATGTTCCAGCCTTTTGAGTAGGAGCATTAAAGTCAGACGTATTGGGTGGTGGGGTCCATAGGCTCTGAGGGTATTCTGAAATGGAATCAGTGGTGGGTTTGTTGAGTTGAGTAAATCTTAGATTGCGCAATGCTCTTTTCAGCCACCACTTGACAAAAAAGGACAGTTTTACCAGAAAACATGAATCCCTTGGTCTGTGCACTCCTCCCCTCCAGAGTTATGCCATGTCCCTGTCATGTCATAGATTGTTGCTGAAATGTGATTCAAGCCCATTTTGAATAGTAAAATTACTGAGATGTTGCATTGACTCTTGTTTCCATGGGAACAACTGAAGCCTTCAAAGGCCAGATTTTGCTTGACACTTGTATTCAGTGACAGTTTTGGTAAGTGACACTTGACCAAGCATAAAATAACCTGAGACCCTCTTAAGAAGAGATTTTCATCGTTGTGGTTGTCTGGGTATCTTAGTGGACCAGCACCATCTCATACTGGGACACAGCTGGAATAGGTGTTTGCCTTGGTATCTACAGTTAATAGCAATCCTCATTTCATCCCCCCCTGACATCATACAGCTTTGTACTGGAGAGCAGCTGACTGCCTGTCACCTGCTTAGCAGTACTGCCATTAAATTACAGCCATTAATTTACATTGTTATCACCTAGAGAAGGACATGATGGAGGAGAACCAGACAGCATGGAGGTTGTAAGATAGTTTTGACAATAGATCAATGTGAACCAAATGTGTTGAAAAACGTTGAAGGGAAGGGACAAAGAATGTCCTTTGTTTAGTCATCATAATTAAGCGGAAGATGTTCATATTCCATCTGAGGGCGTTTGTGGAAACAAGAATTCCAACATCTCAGATGAGAGTTGATTCAGAGCTCACAGGTGATCAACTTGTCAAATTGTGCCAAGTTGCTGGAGATAAAAGTTATGTTTCTGTCATCTTTTAATATTGGTATGTCTTCATCCACATTGCTTGATATAGTTCATCCTATAAGCAGCAGTGTCAATGGTAGATGGAGTCATTTTTATACAGTGCTTTTCTGGGCTAATGAGTGTCTGCCCTTTATAGTGACGATCACTCTATGAACTGTAGTTTGATATCTGAATTGTTCCATACCAACTAGTGGGACATCATTCATATCAACAAGTAGTGATAGCCCTAAAAACACAGCTACCCTAAAGAAAACTAGAATGCTGTGACTCTCCTTTAATAACATTCCTTTAGGGCTGTAAACATGCCATACATCTGTAATGGGATAAATAGGACTGTGACTGAGGATCTCAGAAGGTCAGTGGTTGACAATGGGTCCATATTTAGAAAAAAAGACTTGTCCCCATGGTATTATCTTGGTTCATAGCCTTTTTAAAATACTACAATTATAGAACAAAACACAAGAAGTTGAGGACCAGTGGTACCATGGCCTTGTGTTAAAGTGGTTGTCTCATAACCAAGGGTTAGAAGTTATGGTCCTCCTCCTCGTGCTGTCATACATGTGGACGTACCCTGTGTAGGATATTACACCACTAAATCCCCCCGTGATGCCTCACCAGCTGTCTTACCCTGCCCCAGCTAGAGCTCAAATAGGGAACTGTCTCTTATTGGCCACATTTCATATTTAAGGTCAGTCTGTTCATAATGACTGTGTCTTCTCTACCAGGCTCATTTCAATTGTTCATGATAGGTCGGTGCTGTTCCTAATTTTGTTTGTGTTCTTCCACGGCCTGAAGACTGTTCACCACAGATTGTTGGAAGTCAATATCCATTAGCTGCTCAATACAGATTACATAATCTTGCTGATATTCAATGATAAACAACCCTCACTTTGGATTTTCACATTTCAACAGGATGGCGTTGGGGCAAAGATTGCTGAAAAGATAGATGAGTTTTTACAAACTGGCAAGTTACGGAAATTGGAGAAGGTAAAAACTGTTGATGACATAATAAATCAAACTAGATTATTTTGCAATTTCCCTTTTAATTCGTTTTTGATTTTGCACATCATAAAAACTGATGCAAAGTCATGTTTCCTTTAGATCCGTAATGATGACACCAGCTCCTCCATCAATTTCCTTACTAGGGTCACTGGAATTGGGTATGTCTCGAGTGATCAGTTTAAATCTGCTATCTATGTGGTGTACATGTGCTTCAGAACTAATTAAAATGAAATTGTTGATCATTTAATCTGTAGTCCTTAAGGTCTCGAGTGAGGTGTAAAAAAAAAAGTTGTACATTTTGTTTTTCTGTTTCTGTTGGTCTTTTCCTGAAGCCCTGCAGCTGCCAGAAAATTCTTTGATGAAGGAGTGAAGACACTAGAAGGTTTGCTTTGAGCTTGAATTTCAGCATTTCACTGAATTAACATGATGGAAAAGGCAACAGAGACTACTTGAAGCGGTTTCACATCTACTTTAAATGGCGACTGCCCATTGTTCAAACAGCCACTTAATCTGAAACCCGACTATTCAAAAAAAGTTCCATTGGACTGAAAGCCTGTAAACCTGAAAAGAAAACCCCACCACTCAGGAGGCCCATGTTTTGAAATGACTCGTGAGAATGTCATCTCGATCAGAAAGATCCATTTATATTAATATCTGACCAGTCCAGATTACATTACAGGCATTTAGCAGACGCTCTTATCCAGAGCGATGTACAACAAGGGCATAGGGTCAAGGTACTGGAGCAACACTAGAAGCTAGATCAGTGATTTGCAACAACACTGGGCATGGTAGGTGTTACACTGAAATCTGTGTTCCATGAGTGGCATGGCTCAGGGGGGAGGGTTCTCTTCTAGTAATCAGAGATTGATGGCTCAACCCCTGACCCTCGTAGAAAAGGTGTCCCTGAGCGAGACACAACTCTTAACTGTTCCCTGTGTGCCGTTCTCCAGTTGTGCTCACTGGTCCTGGTATACAATAGGGTGGGTTAAATGAAGAGAAAAAAATCCACTGGGCTTGGTTGTTTGACAATAAAACACGTCACTGCTGCTAAACAATAGGATGGGTTAAATACAGAGGAGAAATTTCAATATAGGAATACAATGACCGAATAAATTGTCTCTCCTTTCCATCAGATGATGTGACCATGTTTCTAAAAAAAATGCTATACCAAATATGATGAGGCAGTCAGCTCGATGTGCTTAAATTCCTCCATGAAAGTGTAAATCCCTTTATGCATATTCAATGATTCAGGTAAGGAAGATGTCACCTGTATGAGTGTTGAAGTATTTCTTTCAATGAATGTGTTCAGGTGAACTGATTAAACTTTTTGGGGAAAAATATAAATGGTTAAGAATAGGTATTGTGTTGGAGGCAGCTCATTATTAATGTGGGTTTGGTTTATTTTACGATTTGGATTAGCTTCTGTGGGAATGGCCAAAAAAGTGATTTTTAAAGGCAGGGTCAAATATTTTAGTGTAACACATGGCAGTCCCTGAACTATAGATTTCAGTGAAAGTGTTTATTTTCAGAACAACAGGCCTCAGGAGATGTTTGTTTTTGGGATAATGGACTGTTGGACAAATGGGCTTTTGGTTCAATGGAAAGATTTTCGGACAACTGGTGTTTTCAGACAATGGACATCAGAACAATGACACTGTACTGTTTAAACTCAGTTCTGCGCCTCATAGTTTATATGCATCATACTTC
>OMLC01030968.1:1921-14652 GCA_900302585.1 Regalecus glesne
TGCTTATTTTCAGTACATACTAAGATACCAAACATTCCTTAATCATTCGCTTGTCAACTAATGTATTTTAACAGTGGTATTCTCAGATACGTAAACATTCCCACGGACATTGGCATACAAACACAGCACTAGTCTGTCATATCCATGCTGTGTGTTGCAAGACCAACTCGGAAAAAACACCAAGGTTTCCACCCTGTCTGGAGTGCATAGATGCTTTTCACTGTTTTAGTGTTTGTGTCTCTGCAGGTCTGAATGAGCCCTTGGTGAAGGATTTCTATGTCTACCCAGAAGGAGAAACTTTGCTACTCACCGGAAGCAATGGATATCTACACGTCCTGAAACTCAAAGTACGTTGCGTGGAACACAGAGAGCCTATAAACCCTCACGCATCTCTTAAGATGCTAAATTCAAATCAAATCATTTGAACGTCACTTTTATCTTTAACTGGAATTGTGAATGCTGTTAAAGGAAGAGATTTCAAAAAGAAGGTATACAAAAGATAAACATAAATGAAAGAATTAGGCTGAATGTCAGTGAAATCTAAATCTTCAGTAGTTTTGAAAAGTGAACAAATTGTTTCGGCAATAAAAAAGACTAGAGAATAAATGCACAAAACGTTTTTTTAAGTGAGGAAAATTATCAAGGCAATTTAAGACCAAAACCAAAATAATAGTAAAATAAAAATCTGTTTTGGATAATCCAATAACATAATTGTCTGAATAATCACAGTGAAATAAAGATGGATGTCTAAAAGGACCGCAATTTGATTATATTCTGTATTGATCTATTCGATGCTACTTTTTAAAGGGTTATCTGTAACCTGTGCTTTTCTGTGTGCATATGTTCAGTCTAGTGAGGTGGTGCACAGTATGAAACTCAACGATAAAGTCGCAGGAGTGGCCTTTTCTCCCGACGGTAGCAAGGTCTTCACAAGCTCTGGTGGGTATAGGTGTGTGTGTGTGTGTGTGTGTGTGCGTGTGCGTGTTGCATTATGTGTCTTAATCCATGCTCAGTAATCCAGGTAATGGATTACTGATTACACAGCTTTTATTGTAAGAATGTTTCATCAATCATACAGGAGACATCCTCAGACTGTGTATTTGTGTCTGTGCGTGCATGTGTGTATGTGCACACGCATGTGTTTGAGCATGTTTTTTTCGGGTAGTTGTATATCGTTTGTGCATCTCTAGAAGGTCACTGTACATGGCCTTATTGCTGAAAGGGTAACTAAACGTCAAGACCATTTTAGTGAGTTTGCTGATAACAGTGATTAGTGCTGCCCGTCTGTCAACGCTGATAGGTGTGCTGCTACATCTACATCCAACAGATCCATTATTAATGTATTGGCTGTAGTCATGTTTAACTTGCCATGCTGAAACCACAAAGTACCAAGACCAGCCTGGTCATGTTTTTAACCTTTAGATGGTTTTTAACCTGTAGGGCACTGGGCAAAGTGGTGGCCCAGTGCTTAGCACTGTTGCCTCACAGCAAGAAGGTCCTCGGTTAAAAACCGGTCCCAGGTTTTGGCTATATGGAGTTTGCTTGTTCTCCCAGTGTATGTGTGGGTTTCCTCCAGGTGCTCTGGTTTTCTCCCACTGTCAAAAAGGGTTAATATTCCTGCATATTTCCCTGACCAAGGCAGTAGGAAAAAGAAGTGGAGTTGTTCCCTGGGTGCTACAGCTGCTCATTCCTCTTACACAATAGGATGGGTTAAATGCAGAGAACACATTTCATTGAATGTACAATGAATACAATGACAAATGAATAAAGTTTCTGCTTTCTTCTTCTATGTATCAAACTCGCTAAAATGCAGTGGCATTTGGTTACTCTGAAAAGCTGCTGTTCCAAATATTTATATGCAAACAAGTTTCCCATACTTTATTCATGCATTTAAGATAACAGCTTATTTAATACTATTCAATCATTAATGCTTTTATAGTTTCTGATTATAATGGTTACTGTTGATAGAACTTGATACAAGTCCACAGCATTTTTATATTCACCAGAGCAGCCAGCGCAGAAGAAAATATCAAGTAGCAAAAAACTTAATTGAAGATGTAAAACTTAATTGTCGCCAACAGATAGAATAAGCTTGCAGAATATCCTTACCAACACATGCAACCATCCAGGTGAAAGTCAAGCTCAGCTATGTTTTATTTACGGGTGTTGAGAAAGATGCCTACCAAATGCTCGCAAAATGAGGTGTCATTTCACATGGAACTCTTGGATTTGAGTCATGAACAGAAATTAATTTAAGATTATCACCATGAGCATCAATACATTAAAGGAAATCTTTCAGATTCTAGCTTTAAGTTTGATTACACATACGAGAAGGCATTATACATTTCTCAACCTATATAAAAAGGTTAATAGAATCTGATTCTTTGTGTGTGTGTGTGTGTGTGCGCGTGCATGGGTGCGTACAGAGGAAGGAGAGGTGTACGTGTGGGACATGCGGAGCAGTCGATGTATGAACCGTTTTACAGATGATGGTTGTGTAAGGGCAACTTCCATTGCTGCTTCGGGAAATGGACAGTATCTGGCTTGCGGGTAAGCTACATTATTATATTGATGTTTTAAAAAAACAAAAACTTATATATTAACATGAAGAGCAATCAAAAAGATCAGGGCCCTGTAGCTGTGGCAGCTCTGTTTGGCAAGTGTGTTATACTACAAAGTAGTTTTCTTCGTCTTTGGGTGCTATGAAATATACTCAATATTGGCCGACAAGAAGTAACAACATGTCCATTAAACCACTGAAACTCCTCTTTTTAAGTCTCGGTTACTATTGTGTTATTTATCCCAGATTCAGTTATTTCTTGTGAAGGGCACTCATTCAACATGATATGAGTAAACAGCTTTCATAATTGTTGGTCTCATTGTAAGGCTGTCTAGATAAGAGTTGAAGCTAAAAACCTGGAATGTAGAATATATCTGAATATCTCTCTCTCTTTCTCAGCTCTCAGTCAGGTGTGGTCAACGTGTACTCCCAGGAGGCATGTCTTAATTCAGCTAATCCCACGCCTCTTAAAGCAGTGCTGAACCTTCTGACCTCTGCAACCTCCTTGTCTTTTAACCCTTCCTCTGAGATCCTGGCCATCGCATCCAGGGTAACGGATGAGGCTGTGCGATTGGTGAGTTTATGCCCAGGCAGCCGTAAAAACCAGTCTTGTGACCTGATGATCTCAAGTTCAACCTACTGACACCACCCATGACCCAAATGTCTACCTATGACGAGGTGTTATGGGGATAATCATGGTTTTGGAGGTTCAAACCAGTCTAGGGAGACTGGTAGTCTTCATGCATCCAAAGCCATATGATAATATCTGTAGTTATTTGTCATGCACTCATATCTAAGATTTCTCTCATGCTTGCTCATAGGAGTGAATCTCTGTGTACTCAGTAAGACACAAAATCCCTTCTAGCACAAATAAACCAGTTCTGTAGCTTAACCTAGGGCTCTGACTTCCAAAAAAATAAATTTAGCCCATCGGTTACCACTGCTACCACTTTTGGCTGCTCTTGTTAGGGGTCACCACAGTAGATCACCTATCTCCTTCTCTTCCTATCCTCTGTATCTTCCTCTCTCACACCAGCCACCTGAATGCCCTCCTTCACCACGTACATCTCTTTGGTCTTATTTTTCTCTTTCCTGGCAGCTCCATCTTCAGCAACCTTCTCCCGAATATCTATCTCACTTGTAGACATCTAAACCATCTCCATCTTGCCTCTCTTTCTTTTTCTCCAGACCACCCAACCTGAGCTTTCCCTCCAATATTCTCATTCCTAATCCTGTTTTTCATCACTCCCCATCTCTTAGCATCTTCAGCTCTGTCTCCCGTCTTAATTTCAGTTGTGCAGTCTCAAAACCACATAACATAGCTGGTCTTGCTACCATCTTGTAAACTTCCCCTTTCACTTTTGGTAGTTCCCCTCTGTCAAAAATAACTCCTGACACTCTTCTCCACCCATTCCATCTCACCTGCACTCTTTTCATTTCCTCTCACCTGCATTCCCATTACAGTTTACCCCAAGCATTTAAACTCATCCACCTTCCTCAACTCTTTTCAGATTTAGCCCTTTGGTATCCAATTCTCAAATTATACTTGGCCCTTTTTTGATGGTAAATGGGTTTAATTTTCTCCACTCGACTTTAATACAGCTGCATTTCTATTGAATTATCTTTTGTAAATTGGACATTAAAAGGCAGAACAAAACAGCTAAAAGCTTGGTTTCCTGTATTTGGAACATTAGTATCCACTTTGTGACATGGTTCTTTATGTTTGTCTGTCCAGGTCCACCTACCCAGCCTGACAGTGTTCTCCAACTTCCCGATATTCAAAAGGAAGCTACTCTTCCAGACCAACTGCTTTGACTTTTCCCCTAACAGTGGCTTCTTCTCATTGGCCAACAACAATGGCACAGCTCACCTCTTCAGGTCAGACAGTTAATCCTCACCTCCCTTTCATTTCTCCCATGTGGGTTGTTTGTTTCAGGCTGCCAATTTAGGGTGTCATAATTTCACCTAAATGTTGATTACACATTTCCAAAGTGTCATTTTGACCTCACTGAAGACCACACGGCTTTGTGCTATTCAATGTATTCCAAGCGATGGGTTGTTTAATTTATAAGGGTCACAACCACTCAGCAATCCATACTGATATTTACTTGTCTTATTGTGTTTCAGGACAGCCACAATATTACAGATTGTATTTTAAAGATTAGAAACCTGAAAATTATTGTTTTTGTTTATTCTACTGATAGAAAGAAAGAAAGAAAGAAAGAAAGAATTCCCTTATCAGTCCCACAAGGGGAAATTTGGATTTCTCTGCATTTTTGACCCAACCTATTGTATAGGAGCAGTGAGCTGCCAACATATGGCGCTCGGGGAGCAGTTAGGGGTTAAGTGTCTTGCTCAAGGACACCTCGACATGTTATATGCGGGATCGGGGATCGAACCTGCAACCTTCCGATTGCCAGGCGACCGCTCTACCCACTAAGCTATGCCGCCCCCTAGCTCTCGGGATTTGTGGTAATTGCGGTGCCGTTTCCACTCTCAGAATCCTATTCAAAATGGGAATAGAAAATTCAAAATGGTGGTTATAAATTTGGTTCCCAAGTGCTGTTTTGTCACAGCACTTTCTCCACAGCCAAAAGAACTCCCAAAACATGTGGTTGAGCGTAGAGTTTAACTTTAGTGTAGTATAACCAGCTAATCTCACTCATCTACTTGCTAACCACGAATTTGCTTGATCAAACTGGCCACTATCTGCCTTGTTTTTTTCACATTTTTTCGTCCTGCTAAAAGACAAAGCTGTATGTTCTGTATTGTTTCTTCAGATAAAGTCTGGCCCCAGAGTAACCATTAAAATAAGGAACTCGAGAAGCATTTGAGGTCCGCATATTTCTGGATTCCCTATTGCCTTCATATGCCAGTAATAGTTATTGAAATTGACATTTGTTTCCATGTAATTCTTCAGGATTGCCATCTTCAACAAGAGAATGGTGTTGATATACAATAAAGTAATGTAAATGACTCTCTTATGGAGAAAGGTAAAAACACTAGGAAAAAGTAACATCACCAAGACTCATACTATTCTAGTGAAAACCCCGATGGGTTACCCATGGAATTTCATTGGAATGTTTAGAGAACCTCAGTTTTTTAAAGCGGAGGCATATCTCAGGAGGTAGGGTGATTGATTGTCTAATAGTGGGAAGATTGATGGTTCGATTCCCAGCCCCTGCAGAAAGTGTGTTGAAGTGTCCTTGAGCAATTCACTAATTGCTCCCTGACTGATGTGCCTGCTCACTGCTTCTCTAAAAAGATGGGTTGAATGCAGAGAAAAATGCAATGACAAATGAGTAAAACTTATTTTAGGTTTATTGTATCTGTGCTAAAGGAAGTAAGTATGGTGATGCCATTTGACCATTTTCCCTTGTCAATTCCCTCCAGGCTGCTGCACTACAGGGACTTCTGAAGAGGATTATTGGCTGCATCCACACCACAACAGGAAGTCTGGTTTTTTGATACAAGGTCACCTTCTTTTTTCACAATTGGGCTATTTGTATTTTCACATTATTTATTCTACTATAACAATGTGGATGTTTCTGTGTAGCTGGATAGGTAGAACATGACATCACCTCTGCCAGGGTTTTAAAGGAGTTACTTGTGCTAGAACACAATGTCCTCATGGCACCATAAGGTGCTCGAGTACAAAGAAAATTCACCAAAGCTTTGGCTGAAACCTTCAAAAGTCTCAATCTTGGGCACGGAGAGTTGGAAAACAGATCTTGGGTGAGAGTGCAGCCTAATGGAGCTCACCAAATGGACTGGGGAAAAAAACAACATAAAAGCCTGTCAATACTTTTCACAAGGAGATTCTTCTAGAGATGTAAATAATGCTTGGTGTTTTGAACAATTGATGGCTGACCTCATGTATCCGAGTTTCAGAACACAACACCTGTACCCACTGGTTTCTTTTCTGTTTTTATCAACCGGTTTATAAATGTACCTCTACAATGACATTTTAATTAAAAAAATTGGAAATTCAACTACGGAGACTTTGCTGTTGATCATTTGGAAGCTTGGAGTACCTTCCTATTTGTTTCAATATTTTAATAATTCCCAAGCCAGGTGTCATGAGTTCAATCCCACAGTGGGGTGTCAGGGAGGGCATCTGGCCTTAAGCTCCAAACTCCATGTGGGTCTGTCTAGCTACACGATGTGAGAACTAATCATGACATGTAAAAATAGACCTGTAGTAGTTGATTACCGCCATAAGAATAAAAAAGAAGGAACATGTTCTGTGCAGGTTGATAAGTCTCAGTTCTTGCATTACATTTTGTGAAAGGCTGACAGAAATCTTGGAACAGGAATTAGTTTGAATGCCAAGCCAATTGCAAGAAAGGGTTGGATGAGTTCCCAGTAACAAAATGAAAGTGTGTGCAAAATTCATCCTAAACCAGTGGGAGGAGCATGGTACCCCCACCCCGTCTCTGTTGTCTCTCCATCTGTTTCTTTCTCTCACTCACTATTGGAATGTCCCATATCCAGTCTGACCTCATGTTAAGCATTCACAATTTTTCCATCACAGGGACACTTCCACTTCAGCGAGTATAATAGTAAGAGCTGGAGGGAGACAGCTGCCCATTTTGTTGACTATTTATCGGATGTTATTCCAGCAGCTTGAAATGTTTTAGAATCAAACCATGAAAAATGGAAATGGTGGTATAACCAGGGTTGATGGTGGCTCAACCAGTTTTAATTTTCTGTACCCCTCATCTGTCTTTACTCCTACACCTTCTGTCACTCAAAACTTACCGATCCAATGAAGATAATATGGTCAAAACAGCAATGTCATACAATTTAATATTGTTGTGTCTTTTGCTGCATTCCCTATCCTGTCTTTCGTTCTCCCGCTCCTAAACATAGGGTTGATTTTGATTTGTTGGTGTGTATGATTATTTTTCCCTACATCATGCTGTTTACAATAGTGTTTCACTTCTCCTCATACCTAACTCACCTGACAGCTTCCTCCATCGTCATGCATGCTTGGTTCACTTGACAAAAACACACCCATAAAATACACACATCTGTGCAACGATACTAACCAGTGCAACAGGCTTTGTTTACTGACAGTTTTTGAGAGGACAGAAAGGGAATATATCACACGAGAGGAGAGACCTGAGGTAAGTCCTGTGCAGAGAATTTTAGTCTTGTGTTTGTCCCAAGTGCATCGGTGTATCCACAGATGTGATCAGATTCGTAGATGTACTTAATATGCACACATTAAAAGCATAATCCGACACATTTTCTCATACTAGGTATTAGATTTGAATTAACTTGATGAAAAGTAATATTGATATTTGGGTTTTGTGTGCTGTAAGGCCTCAGTATCTTTAGGTGTGTGGAAGTCCGTGAGTACATCATAATGTCCAAGGTTATGTATGCGGCTAGAAGATCGAGGTTTGCAGGATAAAGACTCATTCCTGTGTGTGTAAAAAGAAAAACAATACAGGCTCATTTCCACAGCAGATATTGATTGAAGATAAAAATAACTAGCAGGATTCAGTAACAAGTATGTGTGTGGGCAAGATATGGGTAGACAGCAGTTGCTTTCTGTATATTACATAAATGACAAATAATACTCCAATCTGATTGACACTAGATTCAACCCTTTTTTTTGCTTGGGAAATGTACCAGTTTTTATATGTTGGTGAGAAACCATTACCAATTAATCAAAGTACAATAGAGCAAGCAGTTCAAATCTTGAGAAACAACATTTTCTATTTCCTAGAATTTGTACACTTGTCCGAATTTTATACAATTGCCTTGAGAATTAGATAGAATAGGTCAAGGTGTAGTGGCTGCAGGAAAAGTACAGAGCCCGAATCATACCAGAGTATCATTTGGTGGTGAGACTGGTCTGACCAGACCACGCTACAGAGAAACAAGCTAATTTGAATGTGGCAGGGTCTGGATCATTACAGTTAAGGACAGTACATATGTTAGCTTTGAAGTGACATATGGACTATAGTGTAGTAAACCATTTACTGATCCTTACACTGCCATGTACTACTTGAGCTACTACCATTACATCAGGGGTTGTACTCCAGTGCTAACAAACAATGGAGTGAAGGCAAGGAGATGCTCCATACCTACAAGTGACCCCAATTCTCAGGATAACATGATGTGTATGTCTTTAGACTGTGAAGGGACCAGATAAAGGAGGGCAAAACAATGAAAATTCCCCCAAGAGGGAGTATAGTCAAACCCAGGACACAACCTTGTAGTCATGACAAAGCACTGGAATCTGCCAAACATCCCTGCCCACTAGACTGTTACAGCAATCAGATTTTACCTTAAAATCTACAGACCACCTTTAATCCCTGCATTTGAGGGAATGGGGTTACATGATTTTCAGGTGGACAAAGGCAATTGCAGCTCAAGACAAAGCATAAGAAGACAAATGTACACAAGGAGACCTCATTGGATTCAATCATCTCTCTTCAAGCCGTTTACAGCCCTGCTGGCCCATCAGCCAACATTTTGGCGATGGGCTCATTTACATATTTGTAGTCTAAGGACATGATGTTCAAGGAAAAAAAAGTTATTTGAAAGTTGCTCCATGAATCATTGCCTGATTTTTAGTCCAGATAATGTTTGCACAGTCGCACACTGTATTTCTGGTGGGATAGGCTCATTAAAACTACTTTTGTTATCTTGTGTCTGTAGGGGAGCTCAAACAGCAAGGTGAAACCATTCATAGCAGGCACATCAACATTCCGCGTTTTCATTAGTATCCCAGTCATCTTGGCGCAGTGTTTACGATCTATCGCTTTGTTCATTGTTCCTCCCTCTGAACACACACACACACATTTTACATAACATCTTTCACTGATGGGGTGTTTTTTGTCTTACAAGTACTGTGTAAACTGTACAGAATCCATTTACTCCAAGTGGTCTGATGAGTTTATGACAGGCTGGTGCACAGGTATTTTCAAGTTGGCAACATTTCACATCTACCTAACATTAGGCTCTTATTTTTATACTACATTCTCTCAGTAGTATTGTTGCTTCAGAGAGAATAAGATTGAGGACAACATTTATTGGAATAGTCTCACAAGGATTTCTGTCTGTCCTGAAGAAACAAAGCATGTTTTTACCGTCATACACACGGCAGCAAGCAATTAGGTGCCTTGCTCAGGGGTATGCTAATGGGAGTCGTTTAGAGAAGTTATTTGTCTTGAGGGGAGGCATAGCTCGGGAAGGTAGGACAGTCATCTCGTAATTGGAAGATTGATGGTTCGATCCCATGTCCATTTAGAGAGCGTGTCAAAGTGTCCTTGAGCAAAACACCAAACCCCTGACTGCTCAAGCCTTGTGAAGGAATGGTGACCTAATCTGGGATCATTCCCTGCCTTTTGCCCAGTAAATGCTGGGATAGACTCCAGTAGGACTCTGTGACTTGACCTCGGATAAGCAGTTGACAATGGATGGATTATTTGTTTCAAACTTAGAACCAGCATATCCAGTCCTCCTCAATGAGCATTGCACCTGTGGTGGATGTGTAACCTGAATGTAAAAAGTTCATCACAAATGCAAACGGATTACTTTATCAGGGAAATTAAAGAGAAGCGCTCTCCATCATATGTTAAAGGTTACCCTTGAACCCTCCATTGATCCACTCAAGTTGGCCAATGGCCTTAATAAGACTTTGGTGGTGCTTCTAGTTGTGCACTCTA
Organism: Regalecus glesne; assembly: GCA_900302585.1. Lineage (NCBI taxonomy): Eukaryota > Metazoa > Chordata > Actinopteri > Lampriformes > Regalecidae > Regalecus > Regalecus glesne. Next base: position 12,167 of record OMLC01030968.1, read on the forward strand.
GGTGCTAGCTAAGACTATCATGGATATATTAAAGATAACATGATCCAATACTTTCTTACCATTACTGAATCACTGATTGTGTAAAGCTTTATGTATTTTCTGGCTCTGCTCCATGATCCCAACAATGTAATGTCATGATCAGCACATGCCATTATATGAAGCTGGACAGTACAGATTCTCCATTCAGTTGCCATGCTATATTTTTTATAACCCGAACATAATAGTTTTCACTGAATAAATATAGCATAAACATAGGAGGTTGATGTGAAATGTTGCCAACTTTGATAAATACCTTTTCACTCTTCAGAGCACTATGAGCAAATGGATTCTGTGCAGTTTACACGGCACATGTAGAAGACAAAATACCCTATCAGTGGAGGATGATATGCAATTGTGTGCGTGCTCAGGGACAACAACAAAGGACAAAGTGACAGATCATAAGCACTGAGCAGAAAAACTGATCTATCGGTCTGAACAACTTTTGTTGTTTTAATATGTATCTAACCAAGTTTCAAACTAAAGGAGGGCTAGGGGTGGTCCAAAACCCCCATAAGAATTAATGGACTCCCTCCAAAAAGAGGGATCTGTAAACTTGGATGACCCTATGGTATTCCATGAAACCTGCAGTTTCCGTCAAAGCACACAGTCTAGTACTCAACCCCCTTTAATGGATGAATGAAGAAATGCAAGCAAATTAATATCAAACTGTTGCCTCTGCATATGATCATAAATATATTTCTTATCCCCCATAATACTCTCCTAGAGATTCCTCCAGCACCTCTGCCTCATTTGAATCTAAATTGAGTCAAAATCACAGTGAAATCCATTTCTAATAATTTGACAGTATAACCTTTAGTCCAGGGAGGGAAATATCGTAATTAGTGAATCAGTTCATGTAGACACAGCATTTCTTAAAAGAACTGTTGCGTCACTCATACAGGTGACATCTTTCAGTCTGAGCTGCACTGCAGCTCAGACTGAAGATGTCACCTGTATGAGTGATGTAATATTTTTCAATAAAACGTTGTGTCAAGAAGAGCCGATTCAACTTTTCTGATTTCAGTGTAGCACGGTATATGAAAAAAACACGATTGTCTATTCAATTCTGTCAGGAGAGAGAGAAACTGTTAAGATGGGAGGTAGCTGATTGAAAATGTCATGGAATGTTGCAGGTCCAGCCGTATGATGCAGAGTGGAACAACCCGTCACATCCCGCTGAGCCAGGGCACATACACGCACACACGCAATAAAATCCAATATGGAACTCGGTGATACAAAACCCACGAAACCTGCGCCAACATATCCCACCTTTATAATAGCTATCAGAAATAGACCAAAAGTTTGAAACGCCATTTAGCTGGTTACCTCAATGATGTCTTGTCATTATCCTTCTCCCCTGCACAGTGCTGGAGAAGTTTTGATACGTTGGATCAGTGTGGGAGGTGTGTCCTGGGGTGTTTAACCCCGGTCAACGTCTCTGACCCCACAGTAGGTCCCGCCAAGCTGTGCAACTGATTAAGCTTTAGTTCCCGCCCTTTCTCATTTCGTGTGGGTAGACCGATCACCTCGATGGGTTTCAGGTGAGTTTCCCGCGCCCGCTCCACGCCCGACAGACCGGTTCAGGTCGGGTGACGTCATCTGGCCCTAGCCGAGCACACACCAGAACCACCGGCCCGCAGGGCAGGTACATGATCACAGATGTCCACCAGAACAGGGACAGATCAGCCAGACGCTTCTGAGCCACTACAACGACATATTTTCTCAAAAAGAAGACCCAAAGATTTTTATAGGAGTAGATATAGAGGTAGGGTTATTTTACCTAGTAGCAACATTTCACGTATATGGTCTTCTGCATTTAAGTCATCCTAATTAGGAGTAGAGGGCTGCAATTTCTTCAGATCTACGGCCGTGTCATGGTCGAGGGCAATGGCAGGGGTAATGTACCTCACATCCATGTCTTTGCTTTTTGTTAATATGTGGTTTTCTTTCTATGTGGATTTGGCGCTGAGACAAACTAAATCATCTTTTTTTTAAAGTTTTTTCTCCCCCTTTGACGTATACGTCCCACAGTTTTCTTATCCTTCAGCAACTAAAGCTCCATTATAGCACATTATAGCTCCATTGTATCACTGCTGATAAAAGAGATTGCTGATGAGTCGCTAGTGCCGTTCTCTGTCAAAACTAGCCAATATTATTCTGGTGGCTTGTAATTTTACAGTGACTTTTTTTCCTGATATTCTTGCATTTACGGAGTTGAAACAGCCTCGCTGTTGCTAACCAATTTATAGATATAGGGAAGAGGAAGGGTGTTAATTGGGATCATGTGAAGGATATAAAGAATAAGTCAAATAAATTGTATATAATACGTTTTTTGTTTGATATATGTGTTTGTGTGTGTATATATATATATATATATATATATATATATATATATATATATATTAAAATAAATGTATTTATATATAAATGTATTGGATTATATAGAG
>OMLC01030971.1:0-10473 GCA_900302585.1 Regalecus glesne
GAACCCCCGACTGCTCCCCAGGCGCTGCAGCCGCTCACTGCTCCGACACAACAGGGGGGGGTAGATGGAGAGAACACATTTTTATGTATGTAGGATGATACATAAATAAAGCTTCTTCTTCATTTTCTTCCTCTCCTCTTTCTCCTTCTTCTTCTCCTTCTTCCTCGTCGTCGTCTTCTTCTTCTTGATCTTGTTCTTCTTCTTCTTCTTGATCTTGTTCTTCTTCTAGTTCGTCGTCTTCTACTTCTTCTTGATCTTCTTCTTCTCCTTCTTCTTCGTCGTCTTCTTCTTGATCTTCTCCTTCTTCGTTGTCTTCATCTTCTTCTTGATCTTGTTCTTCTTCTTCTAGTCAGATGTTCCTTTGCCCCGCCCACCGAGCTGAGAGCGAATAGTGGGCAACGGCAACTCAACTCGGTGACACGAGTCTCTCTGTGCTCGTCCACGCAACGGTGGTGAATAGGACGGCTGCAGGGAGTTCATTGGAGCAAGCAGATACAAATCACATTTCCAGAGCATTTCAGTCCTCGGAGCCTCTGTCCGTCCGACGTGCTGATGTGTTTGATCATGTTCCTCAATGAAAATCTCAATGGATTTTCATTGTGGGCTGTCCTGACTTCGTCCCGCACATTTAACAAGGTGAGTGGAGGGAGTTTGTCAGTGGCAGGCTTTACCTTCCACCACATCCTTGCACATCCAGCAGATATATATGCATACAAAACACACTGCCCGCAAAAGCTCCATGTATTTCTAATGGGAGGATGAATTAGTAATGTGTCTGTGTGTCATGGCCTTGGGAAAACAGCCCCGCTCCATAATTAAGCCGTCGGCGAACTCCTGAGTGAACCTCGGCGCCAACCCCGAACCCCTGCATCCTCCTCGACGGGCGGAGGAGAATGTTAAAAGCCATCACAGCTAATTGGTTCCCCAGCCTCTTGTTTGTCGTACGAGTGACGCAACGATCAACAAACTCCATCGATGCCTCCTCCGGAATTAGGGAGCGAGATGGCGGGGTTGGTCCTATCGTGTCACGCCGAATAGACCGACTGTCAGCTGGGTGTTAGTGAAGACTGATGTCAGGTATTAGTGTCTTGGCGGGAGATCCATTCCTCTCCATCCCTGCGCCGTCTGTGGCGGGGCTTTCAAATCCCAGCTTTCGGTGACCTAATCTAAAGTCTGTCCATGCTGTTGACACCTTACGACACTGTGACTGCTGCCATTTCCCAATCCTCTGTGAATAGCCCACATTACCACGGAAACCCCAGTCGATGGCCAGCATGTGCATGAATCCATCACTGGTTTTAGTCGATAGGAAGCTGATCAGGTTGAGTTGGTGCACGGTGCTCCGTAGCGCCTACCAGACGGGAGGGTGAGGTGGAACAGGGTGTGATGAGTCTGCGGTGATGCTGCCTGCTCGTCCCCTGACTCCGGGGAGACGTACGAGTCTTAGATGGAGGGCAGTTTGAAGCTGATGACCGTCTCTGCAGCTCTGACTGTCTGCCAGAGTCTGTCCCTGTCCTGTTCAACCCAGACAGTGATGGACGTGCAGAGGACGGACCGGATCCCTGCAGTGTAGAGCTGAATCAGCAGCTCCTGAGGCAAGTTGAACCGTCTGAGCTAATGGAGAAAGTTCATCCTCTCCTGGGCCTCGCTGATGCTGGTGTGTCTGCAAGTTTACATGCAGACAGACGCTCCTTCGTTCTCTTTTGGGATGAATCTCTCACCTGAAACAACGAGAGAAGTTTCTGTCAGACTCCAGATGAAGACACGTCCTCTGAATTCCCTGCGTGTTCAGGCTTTAATTCCAGGCAAAATCCACACAGATGTGGGCCTACAGGGGCAGCACTTTGTGCGTTCGCGGGGGGCGGGGTTGGCACTTGAGCAGTAACTACCTATCTTTAGTGTTGGTTATCCTCTCGGTGCACAAGGGCCGTTTTCACAAGGGAGAATGATTTCGCTTCATCAGGAAGAAGTGGGCCTTCTAAAAACAGTCATTTGGTTTCCGCGTCTTTCTCTCCACCCCTTACATCTGGAGAGGCGGTGGCAGGCTGATTCTCTCCGTGAAGTGCCACTCGACGCTCTCAAAACTTACATCATCCATTGTTTCGCCGGCGGCCATGTTTAGCAGGGCTCTCGGCCCATTTGGGTGCTGAATTGAGTGTGTGTAGGTTAGTAGGTGGGCAGCAGAAGTGGGTACTCGCGGAGGGGCCGTAGATAGTGGAATTCCTAATAGGAGGTAATTGAAAATGAGTACTTGGCACATGGCAATCATGTGCTAGACTCGGAGTCATACTCAAATACTCAACACAGAGATGCAAGGGCAGGTCTCACTAATGGACCCTTGCATCTACATAGGTAGACAACGCGCATGCCGATGCTCACCAGCACAGGGCTATACGCAGGGCTTAATTTATAAATCTGGAGGTGCCGGAGCTAAAAGTACTCCCCCGGAAAGAGGTAACCCAAAGTCTCGGGGATGCAAAAAAAAACTAAAACCAAAAAAAAAAGTTCACCAGGGTAAACAACCCATTAGGCCTTGTTTAGTCCCTTAATTCCCCGTTCTGTTAATTTCAGTAAAACAGCGTCAACACTATCCATGGCCACATGTTTAAGTGCAGGACTTAATAGTTAAGCATGAGCTACATTTCAATCCTATCCTAGCCGGGGCGGGGGGGGCTACTTTGTGTGTGTGTGTGAGTGTTTTTCTTTGTTGTTTTCCAACGGATGAATCCTTGATGTGATTGGATATCATCACTTGGGAGCAGTAGGTACAACTTTTTTTTTAGCGATACGAGAGGCAGTTCCAAACTGAGGGGTTCCGGAACTCGCTCCGGCACAAATTACGCACCGTTTGTATGAATGGGATGCTAGTGCACCCACAGCAGCGGTTGCGGCCTTGTGAAAGCGGAGTTCGGTAAATGTGGTGATAATGTCTAGCTGATCTGCCTGGCGTTGACGGGCAGAGAACCGCCAGCGGCCTTGAGATGGGATCCAAAATGTGAGAAACATGCTTTTGGATGAGGACAAAGAGAGTGAAGAATGGCAGAATGTTTCCGTCAACACAAAAGCTCTATTGTGCTCAAGAGAGGTAGTCAGGTTAGTCATACCGGACTGAAAAGCCTCCACTTCACTGCCTCCTTCTTCCCATTCTCTCTCGATCTCCATCTCGGGTCCTCCCTCTCGCTTTACCACTTCCGAAAACCCGAGAACAGAAAAGGACGCCTTATTAACAGCCAGTTTTGAGCAGTCACAGCAGCGTTTCAATTGCTGTTTTATAACAGGCTGTAATAATAAGGCCATGGTCCATTTGCCTGAGTGAATGGCAGAGAATGAAAAAAATACCTTCAGGAGTGTGTCCACACTGAGGCACTATGGGCCCGCTGCAGGGGGACGGAGGGCATCACATCAGAGACGGATGATGATGATGTTGGAATGTTCAAAAGCGTACTCGATGGGAATACAACACGTCCGATGAGGAGATGCGTGGATGCAGATGGCGTTGTGAAAAAAAAGGCAGCTCACCTCGAAAGCAGATGGAACTCGACTGAGAAGAGAGTGAGGACGAGGAATGTGAGCGACGTGCACCGTGTGAAAGGCAGCGAGAGATGGACGGACGCAGAGGAATCACGGATCACGTGATCACACCTCAGATGTGATATCACAAAGAGAGGTGAATCAGTTCAACTGGATCAGAAGTTTATTAAGAACGTTTCGTCACTCAACAGGGTTCATTGCCACTGAAGGTGCAGTTGATCACCCAACTTGCATATGAAACCAGCCTATTGTTGTGTGGTATCAAGGTACCGTTTATAAGGAGGGGGATGTTTGCCTTCAGCTCAGACTGAAGAAGTCACCTGGTGAGTGACGAAACTTTTCCAAATAAACTTCTGATCCAGTTGAACTGATTCACCTCTTTTTTGATGTCCCTATTTTGCTCTGTTCTCAACAACTTAGTCTAACACTTTAGATAGATGTGCACTGGATCCAATGGTAAGCATAGCACAAATCATGGTCTATCTCTAAGGGCCAAGAGAAGGATCAGCATTAGACTAACGCACATACTGATACAGGTTGGAAATAAGTGCTCACATCACAATAAAAAAAGAGAAATATCTTGGTCTTAGATAATTTGACATTTCAAATGTCCACACAGCTGATGTTGCTTCTCTTTTTGCAGTCAAATCTTTCTTTTTATTTTTTTTCTCCTATTTCTCACCCATTTTCTGGTTGTGGTTGACAACTCCCGGGTCTGCATTGGTTCTTTGATAAGTTGATCTAGAATGATGCCTGTTGGTTCGCTATGCTCCAGGAGCCTGCAAGTCACGCCCTAGCAATAAATAGTGTATCCAAGTACCCTTAAATCTGAGTAAATTATATTATATCAGAGACCTTTCTTGTAGATAATTCTTTGAAAATGAGAACCATGTGAATTTTCCTTTGTATCAAGTAGCAAAACGTTCAAGCATGAGGTAATAAGTTAATTTGCCTAATGGCACATTGCACTTACTAGAATGTGATTATTTTGCATGCACACACTGTAATGATGATGCTTAAATGATATTCTGCAGCTCTGCCATGATAGCCATGTTCTTCCATGGTACAAGATTTACTACCACAGTCTCACTCTAGGAGTAAAGTATGAACCAGTTGATTTTCTGCCTTAAGGAGAGGATTAAAAGACATTGGTTTAATATTCATATTATCTGCCCTCACAGTAATCCTTGTTTAGATGCTTAAATAGACAATCAATTTATCATAGTGACACCAAAATAAAAGCATTTTAGTAGCAAATCATTCAAGAGATGACATTTATGATGCTCTCAATTTCAGGAGTCAAACAAGGAGCAGAATAAACTAGAGTGGACTCAGCAGAGTGCAGATCTCTACCAAGTGTATGTTTCTCCCTTCTTGGGTGTTCAAACTTGACTATAAGCCACCCCATTTTATGTCTACCAGGAGAAGAGAAATACACACATACATGGACAGAAAAAAACATTGTTTTTTTTCCTTCCATTATAAGAGTTTAAGTCCCCAAGACGATTTAAAAGGGGAATATGCAGCACTCAAGCTAAGACAAAATCTATCTAATAGAAATGTTTTGCCTGTCAGTCTGTGGATGTACAGCCTCTTAGGCAGACCCTTGCATGAAAGCAATCAAGTCTGACAGGAAATAACAGAGATCAGGCTATTATAATTTCAAAGCCCTCATTAAGACTTCAATTACGTCTAACCATCACAACTGCCATGATATTAAGTCAATGAAGATAGATGGCTTGCTCTGCTGATTGACTTTCATTCATAAATTAAAGTTATAAAAACAAAGATCAACCATGGGAAATGTTGTATTGTAGCTACTGAGCTGATTTCCAGCTGTGGCTGATCAGTACTACTCTTGAAATTTTATTTTTACATTAGACACTATGGCACTTCCCTGTGACAGTGAGGTGAATAACACAACATTATTTTTGGTTCATCCAGTGTTCCTATAGTTCTTCTGTGCTGACTAATGACTTGCGAAATATAATCTATTTCTTGATTAATTTTAAGATTCATACAAGAATACATTGAGTTTTGCCACTGTCGATGGCCAATCTAAGTTAACTGTAGATGTAAGTCGCACATGTGCACTGTTGACTCAGATCAGGCTGCCACAAGAGAGCTGTGTTAGACGAGCAAGCTAGATAGTGAAAGGAGAGAGGGAATGACAGTAGCGATAAAAATATTTTTCAAAGATTTTTGAATCACCACAACTAGAGGTTCTTTATTATTCAGTCGCAAGTGAGCACAAACAATTTTAGGCTGATAGATATAGCAGTTTGCAAGATTAACCATGAAAAAATCTTAATTTAAAATAAAGTTTGATTGATATCAAGGTTGAGATATGCCATTTTTCCTTGTTGTGGAAATCATCTACTCTATTTGTCATTCATACTATTGATTGTTTTCTTTCCCAGATGTGATCTGGGTGATCCTAAGTGTGGAAATAGGGGGTCTTCTTGGTGTGACCCAGCAGCTATCCTCCTTTGAGACTGAGTTCAACACACAGCCCCATCGCAATGTCCAGGGAGACTTCAACCCGTTCGCCTCACCTCAGAAGAACAAGCATGAGGGCAGTGACAACAGTCTCAAAGACCCTGGTGGAGCCTGGGAGGGTATGCAGGAGCCCATCCAGGATCAAAATGGACTGTCACATAATGCTGTAAATAGGGCGTCAAATGGTCTTCAAACAAATCTTTCAGTCGTGACTTATGGTCAGGTATGTATGCTCCCCCTCCCTCTTTTGCTCCTCGCACAATCTTGATTCAGTTTGACCAGAATTTTAAAACAAAACTTAAGAATTGTCTATGTTTTAAACTAGTTTCTACAACTTGTCTGATCACATAGCGTGGCAAAATCATTCATACCATGTCTGAGTCAAATTAATAGTTGTGGTTGAAACTGTCTGTCATAAATTTAGGTAGGATTACAGATTGGAATTTTTCTTCTATTTATGTTGAGTGGTGTACAGTCAATGTGGCAGTGGATATAGTTATTAAGAATGAGATATAATTTTCTACTTATTTGAAGCTCTTAAGTACACATGTCCAAGACTATACAAATTCGGGAAAATCGTTTTTAATAAAGACAACTGGTAGAAATGTGGCACTGTGTTATGGGCATGGGCATGTTATTGAGGTATGTTTGGGGATATATATATATATACTAAGGGCAAGGTCCCTACAGTCATAAAGAACCTGGAAAGTTATAGAATTTCAAAACATTTTTCCAGGCCAGGAAATGTTTTGGAACATGTATATCTTTAGATGTGCATTGGTGGTTGAGTGGTAGAAATCTCCCCTGCCAAGTGGGAGACCTGAGTTGATTCCCAGTCAATGGACAGTGTGTGTTTAACTCATATTTATGCTGGATAAAAACGTCTGAATTTGAATTTTTTTAAAGACCTTTTTGGAAAGGTCATGAAAAAATATAAGTTGACATTTAGTAGGTTATATAATGAAGGGCTGTGGTAGCTCAGTGGTAGAGCATATTTTTTAGCAACTGACGAGCCAGAGGTTATAGGTTAAAACCCACTGTGCCATTTAATTCCAAGTCCAACCACATCTTGTAGAGACTAAGTGTGATACATGAAACCAACCATTCATAATTTCTCAATGAAATGGCTTACAACATATTACCTGTCAGGCTAAAATAATGTAACAGTTGCTATAAGATTAGTGTAATATCATATGATTCCGTTTTCCTGTAAAATATCTCGAAATACTGTATCCTTGACACGAGTCTTTGCTTGTATCTATTGAGCTAAAAAAACATACAATTTTAACAACCTTAGGCTAATTAATTAAATGTAATTAAGTTGAAATTACCAGGCCTTAGTTGGGACATGAAACGGCTAAAGCCAATGTCAAGAGATTCCATTCCTGTCATACACATAAGATTACTTACAGGATAGAAATACAGTCATGGAAATTAGCTTAGGGGCTATGGAAAAGTTTTTGAATTTACTTGCCAATAAGTTAAGGACCACTGTCGGGGGAATTTAGAGTCTTGTTCATATCGGGGTCTGAAAAGATTTTAACGTATTTCTGGGTTATTGCTTAATTGCACTTAATATTTATATTTATTTCTTCATTTAAGGAGCCATGTAACACTATTGAGCCTATTAATGAGAGGCTTTGGCTACTCCCAGATTAACAAAATGAATCCCTTGATAGTGTTATGTTTTAAAACTGCATTTTGGATCTTTATAAGCCAAGTTTAAGAATGATTTGGGATGTTGAGGCTATTCTATTAGTGTAATATTTGCAGTATATGCAGGGGCTGGCTGCACAGCCTAATCTCAGAGTTGACTGCTTGGATAGTTCATATCTTGTTTCCTTTACAGTAATTGTCATTTGCATAGACCTGTTTGTCTGCATACTTTAGAAACCTCGTTTGAGGGCAAGTTTTCCCTTCCATTACAATTTAGGAAGATTGATGGAGAAAGAGTACTAAAACAGAACAATGAAAAGGATTCATCATAGGGGACATTGATGATGGCTGGCGTATATATGTATACTGAAAATACTAAAGCAATTATAGCATTTTCTGGCCTTGTATTAATCTTATAAATTAGTTTTGGAGATTACCCAATAGAGCTTTGGGCTGAAATATGTTGGCAGCATATCTCAAATGATATATTATGGTCTATCATTACAGATCATTTTCCAACCCATTTTTCCTGAAATTAATCTGAGATGCTAGCTCATTGAACAAAATTACTCTGGTTCTCTTTTGAATGTCCTCAAAGGGTTTCTGGTGGTTCCGATCCAAAAGACAGGCTACCCTTGTTTCACACATTGTACTATTTTGCATTGGATACTGCACATTTGGTAATTTTTCAAATGTTGTCTTATAAATGTATTCAGTTAATAAGTAAATTCTTGAATGTAATTTTCAAATATGTCTGCTGTAGAATTAAGTGTTGGAGTGCCCAATATAGGATTATTATCATGGAAAACTGGCTAAGGTTCAGTGAAACTGCAGTCAGTAATATGTTTCAGTTTTCATTGGGTCAATATGATGCACCAAAGCATTGCTGTTTATTTTTTATTTCTTAGTTTTCTTTTTTTTTGGATGGGTTTTAACAATTATTTTCTTTGTGCTTTTAGAGTGAATGATTAGGAAGTGTAGGTTTCATCTAAATGTGCTGTAAAAATGGACTTTCTATCTTGAGTCCAACGAAATCTAATAACTTGAAGCTAGGAGGGACTACAGAGTAAAGCTTTTTAAACCAAGTTTAATGAAACTCCCCACTTACTGGATCTTTATATCAGTAGAAGCAGTTGTATTCATCAGTCTTGTAGGTGTGGTCCAATAATCCCATTTTTCCATTCATACCTATCATAGTTGAGTTTTTATATGAGTCCATAACATGCTTTTTGGAGTTTTCCCCTTTCTTTTAGTGTTTTATATAGCTGGGAGGTGCATGCAAAATTTATGGAGTTACAAAACCCAAAGTCCATGCCACAAAGACTCATTCTAATGGTAAATGTCTCTCCAGAACTACTTGAAATGTCTTGTTAGTAATCCAAATTTTTCTTCCTACAATTATCTACTCAACTAGCTAACACAATTCCATAATGCCCACCAACAGACTACTTAGGCTCATCCTAATACAAGACACCTAATAAAGTGATTTTAGAATAAAACATTTAATGTAGGACTAGCAAATGGCTCTTTTATTTCTATGTTTAATTACACAATTTGAAATTAATCCATCCACCATCAATCCAAAGAAATCTATCCACCAAGCTCCATCTAAATCCATGTCCACCCTGGATTTAGATGGTGTTTGGGGGATTGAGGCTGGATGCCCTTCCTGACAGCCTGCGGTGGGGTTCAAATCCAGACCCGCTGCCTTGTCAGCTCCTGAAGCATGCATTCTACCACTGCACTACCACGGCCCCCTAACATGTTATATATCAAACATATTCAAAATTGTAAAAACTTCTAGCCTCCGGTGGCGTAGGGGGTTAAGGTGATGTTTAGCGTATCTTTGCATCATGCAGTTGGGTGTTCGAATCCCAGCTGCACCATTTCCAACAGTAGCCAGAGGTCCATAGTTGGTGGGGCCTATTTGGCTAAGCCTCATATAGGGTTAAGGGTTAGGTTGGATAAAGGATTCTAGGTTGACCAGTGGCACCCTCTGGGTTGTACTCAGTAAAGTGAATGAAAATACTCCCGCTTTGTTCTCCTCCGATGGCCAAGCACTGTGCTTACCTCCTCCTCCACTGCGGTTTCCTCCTCCATAATGGTATATGGACCTGTTTGGTATGCAAAGACAAAAATATTCAAATTTTCATTTATTGTTATTTTGTAATGTTGGCATGTAATTGGGCCCTGATGAACATAGGAATGTTTGTCAGTTTTATCATAACTACACAAACCAGTGCATAAGAGCTACACATGTGTGGCTACTGTTTTACGGATACCTTTATTGATACCTTTATGTTTTTTTTTATCCCATCGCCTCTTTAATCCAGGTGCACATTTTCACCTTAACCCTCTTGCATATATAGGCATAAACAACTTGTGTTGCATCTTCTTGATCAAGTATCTTTTATTGCACTATGGAAATATGCAAAAAAAATGCCTTATTTGATTTTTTTGCTATTGTATGTGTTCATGTTGTGTTTATAAGACAAAAGTTGACTGATATGTTTTCCTTCTCAATTTCACCTACCTTTAGGGTATAAATGGACCCTATCCATTTGGACAAAGCTAGAACGACTGAAACTCCATTGTGGATAAGGAGCTGAACAAGCCCTACAGGGGTTGGGAACGAACAGTTGTTTAAATACTGACTCTGGACAACCCTTTACCCCAGCCCCTGTCCACAGAAACACATGGGACATGGATTACATGCACTGTTACGCAACAGCCCCACCTTAACGTTAATACCTGGATCCGCATGTGTGAATGCTTCGTTGAAGCAAT